>SDVV010038818.1:0-10692 GCA_016164225.1 Gammarus roeselii | reverse complement strand
TAATGAACTAACTTTACATATAGCTGAGATACATAGAAGTTGCACTAGTGACTTTTTCACCATCGAACCCATCAATAACATCTCTCGTCAATTTTAATTAATAATAACATGTTCTGTATTCTTTAATGTCTGGAAGCCGTACAGATTTTGACTAAGTAGGTTATTAATTACAAAGTGAATGTATAATTTAACATAACATAAGTTTTTTCAAAAACTTTGCTTCCACCCGACAGTATTGATATTGGGCGATAATTTTTTATGGTTGTTTTTGTTTGAACTTTTATGAACGGAACAATTTTTGTGCAATTTTGAGTACATCGGGACTATCCCCTGCTGAAGAGACTAATTGATGAGTTGGGTCAAGAAAGCTACAACAATCTCAGCTAGGTATAGCTTTAATTACATTGGTTCGTATGTTATTCCAATCAGGAAGGCGACTTCTTCTCAAACCATTTATGAATGAGTTATCTTCGTTCCGGTCCAAATGGTTAAAGATTGGCTGTTGGATATTGAATGCTCTTAATAATGTTCAGATGAGATGTTGCTGCTAATATTAGTCTCGTTTAACGTTACTGGTATACCATTGAAGTAATTATTGAAACCATTTGAAAATGTTTGTGGATCAGTGATGACCTCCTCATCGATCAAATAAAATTTGAACTACCGTTGTTGTTTTTTCCAAGAAAGTCACTCATGGATCTCCGGAGTTTTTTGCTATTGTCTTGAGCGGTCTCAAACAGATATTAAATTTGACTTTCCAATCGATGATTGTCAGTTAGGGAACTCCTTTTTTATCGTTTATACTCATGTTTATGGGTGGGAAGATATCAGGTTTTTAAGACACGTATACCCGGTGTCCTCCATAGATTGTTATCGTGTTTGCGACAATGCTCTCGTGTCATTAGAGGGAAATAGGCATCAAACAACTCAATTAGAGCACTATGGAGCTCTGTACCAAACCTAAACTACTAAATGATCTAACTTGTGGTACTTATGTTGTTCCGTGTGGTAGTTGTGATCAGGTGTACGTGGGGGAGACAGGGAGGTCTATGTCACTACGTGTCAAGGAATACAAGAGCAATGTAAGGTTTGGTAGAGCCAATAGTGCAATATTCTGTCATGTTAGAGACACTGACCATTGTTAAAATTGGGATTCAAATAAACTAGTTTTCAAATCCTATTCAAAACCGGGAAGATTGTTGATAGAGACTAGTTTAATCAAGAAGTCAACTATTATGAACGCAATGCCAGGTGTCTGCTCGGTTGATTCAGTTACCCGCGATTTACTTCTCCATTCCAACAGGCACATAATAAATAATTTACCTCCTCCATATTCTACCCAATAGTTAGGCTCTGCATAGAAAAGTTTCTTTACCGACTTCCAGATCGTGTTGCTTAGTAGGATGTAAGCTCTCGTTTTTTGTTTGCCCGAAAATTCCGACAATTTCTTTAGTAAAGTGATTAGAGGAGGGTAGCTCTTTTACTCCTTTCATTCAACTTTCCTCGTGAGTGAAGTAATTTTTCTGAATGATATTATTTGTTACAAATTGTAGCTTGGTTAATTAAAGAAGTCTTTTTATTCGTTTCACCGAGTCTCGGCGCAGTAGGGCTCGTTATATTGTGTTGGAAGCGGAGGAAGTTCACTTTCAAACTTGCATCCTTTGCCGCCACGCAGGCAAAATTGTTTCGTAATGAAGTTGAATAGTGAGGGAGGACATCTCCAGGAATTATTTGACCCTCCGGAATATTCATTCGAGTTTGCGAATCTGGATCGACTTCGTGGACAGCTTTGCAAACGCCCTTATCAATGTCGGGGAGAGCGCGATCAAAGTAGTCAATGTTGTTTACTTGCTCCTCCATTTAGAGTTTTGAGCTGTTGATTGAGATGCGCTTCAGGTTATTTATTTATTCACGCATTTGTACCCTACGTGTTGTATTTACAATCAAATTCGAACCGAGACAAAAATAATGTTGTAGTAAGCACAAATTTATGATATACACTGCTACAAAAACTTCACATTCCTATTCAGGCTGCAGGCAACATTTCAATCGCAATTACTGCAAATCGAGTAAGAAACTAATTGCAAATGTTTGATAGGAAGAATAATGTTCTGGTCCTGTACGGATTGTATTTCATGGCAGATTACGTTTCACCATCAATACAGTCCTTTCTAATGGCAACATTAGACAGAATGCAGTTGCTCGGGACTGGCATAGTCAAAAGTCTTGTTCCTCGTACTCATTAGTTTTGATAAGCTGGTGTATTCATCAAATCAACTTGTCACAATGATAGTGTCCAGAGACGGGCCCTATTATTTGGCCGAACTCAGAATGACATGCCACAAATGGAGTTAGGCTTTAACATGTGCTCATAATACATTGAGTTAGAAGTTGGGTTCGGCCATTTCCAGCATCAGGTTATTTACAATTTCCAGCATCAGGTTATTTACCATTTCCAGCATCAGGTTACTTACCATTTCCAGCATCAGGTTAATAACTATTTCCAGCATCAGGTTATTTATTATAACAGAAACTTGTGAATGAGGATGCTGGTTTAATTGATCGCGAACTATGCTTGCTGTACTCAATTTTCCAGCAATAGGTAAATCAGGTGAACGATTGATTCGCCGAACAAGCTTCCCTACTAATGCATCAATAGTAGCCTAGATGTGTAGCGAAAGTGTCGAAGCATGCAGACAGACGTCCGTGTTAACCCAACAGATCTAGTTTCCCTAGCTTGCGGTGATGAGCAGCAGATTTTATTTACTGAATTTGTGTGTCAGTTTAGTGGAGCCGAACTGGCCCCTCCCTCTACTACATCAAAGGATCAGTTACGTACATCTTAGTAATTGATCGCATTATGAATACAATGGAGATAAATATTTATTTGTATATTTCTTAAGTTTGTGTGAAAATCATTCCATGCTTATAAGCACGGTTTTCGTGGTGAGGGGATACAAATAAAGTGGTTGACTGTCAAGTATTGTACAGAGTATTATTTCGTCAACCTCACAGCGAATTCAGGTATATCCTTGTTGGAGAGGTTGCTGTAAAGAGGAGTTGAAAGTTTGTCAACCACCCAAGGAGTTCAGGTATGTCCTTGTTGGAGAGGTTGCTGTGAAGAGGAGTTGAGGAGGGCCCGAATAATTCCTTTCCATGCCCTGCCTTGACGTCTTTATTGAGGAGTGAGACTCAATGTGGCCGTCCCAGTCTTTCCATTACGTCTTTATGAGGAGTGAGACGGAATTCGGCGGCCGTCCCTGCTGTTCTTTGACGTCTTTATAAAGGATTGAGACAGAAGGTGGCCTCCCGACGGCCCAAAAGTTTCCCATGAAAGAACAAGTTCTGATTTCCCTGAACCAAATTGCCTCGTTCCTAAAAGTTTCTGCAAAGGTTGAATACTTATTTATCTTGTAACTGCAGAGAGAGGCGATGATTGGTTAGCATTTTGCCAGCAGCGGCCACCTGACAGTAGGAGATCGCTTGAGCAGGAGAACATGTCTGGGCTGCTTGTAATGATTGTTCAGAGTCAGTGAGTCTAGTTTTTCTTATTTATTGTGTGTTTGGCTCACAGTATTTTAGAAAGTAAAGCCTGCGTAAGAGATAACATCTTCATTAGAGCCCTTGCTGTGTCGTACCCCATGTTATTGTAGGTAAAGTCAATTGATTGAACCATATCCATCATACATCTCCTGATTATACACTATGAATACATCACTGGTTCCATTTTAGTACTTCACTTCGTCTGAGGTAACTTTGAGCGGAATATCCCTATCCAGTTAAATGAGAAATTAGTAAGGCATGTAACGATTGGTGCCTACGATGTGCTTTCTATGGTAAATAGTTTTCTGACTCTAGATTTCAGTATTATCCATTTTTCTTGTTCTAGTCTGCATGGTATCGGCAGAAACAGCTATTTAATACCACACTAAAACAACACCATTGTTGACGTGTTGCACCACAACATCGTTGAAATACTGATTTAAATACACTGCGTTAATGATAAAATAAGATGATTGTCATGAGAAATGCATGTTCAATAATTAACAGTGAGAAGCAGACAGCCATTGGAACACCATTAATTGGAGAATCAATGTACCATCTGAGTGGAATGAAATAATGGAGAATCAATGTACCATCTGAGTGGAATGAAATAATGGAGAATCAATGTACCATCTGAGTAGAATGAAATCACATAAATACATTCATAAGTTGTAGCTGCTCAGCATGGTTATTTGCTACTTAAGTGCTTACATTACGACATGCATCAGTAAACAACCAAAGACGTGGCCTGCGAAGCCTTCAAATCAGGGTTATTTTCACAAAATATCAATTTTTCGCAACTTCAGTTCCGAAAAAACATATATTATCCAATAAACCATTAAATATTTTGGTATAACTGTGTTTATGACCATAGCGTACCACCTCAGCAAGCAGATTTATAGCTACTGAATTCTCTTTGGTTCGCTTCATGTCAATAATGACATGTGGCAATGAGTCGTACCACCACAGCGAGCTGGTTTAGGGCTGCTAATTGGGCTAAGGCTTGCAATGTGGTTCTAATATTCCAGGGGTCACCACAAACATGAAGGAAAAGTTATATGTTGGACTTCGAACAAGAAAAACCTTACAGAATTGTCAAAACTGTGAACATGAATAGCTGATTGAAACAAGGATATAAACAACTGGCTCTGTTGAGGTCCTTCCACATATAACAATAGCATCTCAATTCTAAGGCAGCAGAACCACGATTTGTGTATGAATTCGTAACTGTCTCTTTTTAAATGATGTGCTAATAAATGATGGAGAAGGCAGGACTTCTCTATTTATATAAAAGAAGCTTTTCAAGAAAGATGATAAGACATATTCACATATAATGTAATACGAGCATGATCGACACAAAGAAGCTAATCGCAGCGTCCAACTCCAGTGAGTGAACAAACAAACGACGCTGTCACTAATAACATATTCCTTATGCACTCTCCTAACTTTGTTTTGGAATTAAAGACCAATTACCAGCACACACACACAATCATTTCACAACAACCGCCGATAAAACACACCACGTACATTTCTTCCGTCTAACAGAGCGCGCATGACGTCACGACCGTGGTTCATAGCAAAGAGATCTACGCGTAACCGACGGTACTGAGTTTACCTTAAATTGGTACGTTTGCTTGTGTTGCTTCTCCTGCTCCTGAAAGCAGCATTTGAAGAAGTCTTCACTAGACGCTTTGAGCACCCCACAGACCATGTTTTTTAGAGGCGAGGGCGTCTCTCCCCTTCAGAGTTTGAAGTTCCCCCTTTTCTTTGTAAGTCCCGACACAAGCAGGTCTCTGGAGTGCTGTAGAGAGGGCTGCCTGTCGTTCAGTCTTCATCTCACTACCAAAAAATATACTGCATTATCCTCCTTTGAAGCTAAATATAGAATGTCTTGGACATTTCCTGGTGGTCAGAGCCATAGGGCAGCGAACGATGACAGGAAAGGATAGTCAGCGTTGAGAGAAGGAACATCCACAGTGTTTTACGTCATATTTTATTCATTTCAGTTAGTACCTAGATACGATTCTCATGTTTATCTAAAGGATGTAACGTTATTTATGTTTAATGGCATGTGGATAAAACTACGGAAATATCAGAATACACAGATGATACGTACCAAGTCTTCGCAGCGTGATCTGTTCTGAAGGCAACATTTGCTTTTAGATAAACCTAAAAATAACTTTTAACTAAGGTTGGGGAGTAAGTTTTCCTCTACATCCTACAAACCGATGGACATTGATGGAGGATATCCTCTATTCTCCATTTTTGAATATGTCGAGACACATAAAAACGCTATTGGACTATTGAATACAAAAAAATTAAACAACGTAAGTAGGGTTACAGGCATTCACTTAATCAGGACAATTTAATGTTTCATCTGACATTTATTAAAAAAAACGAAGAGTAGAATACGTCCAACATGAAGCTGTCTATTACATTACTCACATATTACTTGGCACACGCAGACACAAATTTTGAAAATAGCTGCATAAGTAGCAGGACATGTTACATATGCACAGGACAAACAACATCGCAACGAGTCATCATAGATGTGCATAATAATTGAACGGGTTTCTACATGAACAATATGGATACTTGATTATATAAAACAAGAAACAAAAAGAATAAAAGTATTTATAAAATGAAACTGGTGACTCACAAATAGTTGACACGGTAAATTGCCCAGCGGAAGAAAATTACAATTCAAGAATTTCAGCACCTACAAGCTCAAACAGGTATAATTTTAAATTCTGTTTGTAGGCAGTTGTTCTGTTACTCGCCCTTATATCTACGGCAATCGAATTCCAAGTTTTAGCAGCTCTGTATTTTAAAAAGAGTTGGGGCTGTGTTGACGAGTTTCAGTGAATTTTCAATTCCGCATTGTTACGAAGATATTACATAGGATATTTTCTAATGATAAAATAATTATCAATGTATATTAAATTATTCAAAGCATTCTTAGCAAACACCGCAGCGGAAAAGTTAATACTGTGATAGAGTGTGAGAATATTCCATTGACAAAAGAGATGCAACGTGGAGTCACGTCTTCTATCATGTGATAGTTTTCTGATTACGCGCTTTCAACTAAGAATGATAGGTCGCAGGTTTGTTTTGTATGTTTACACAATATTTACAAGCTTACACAATCGGTCAGAAAGAAATGAATAGGACTTTTGTACAAACGACTTTTAGCCGGAGCCGTGAAACAATTTCTAATTTTGTAAAGGATACCACACGGCTTGGAACATTTCCAGCAACTAATGAGACGTGTTCATTTCAATTATGTCTCTGATCTACTATTGCACCAAGAAACTTTGTTTTTGCTGTTTGCAACCGGTTGACCTTTCGATTCGGCTTATGGGTTAGGAATGCATATTTACCACCTGTGAAATATCATGACCTTCATCTTGT
Organism: Gammarus roeselii; assembly: GCA_016164225.1. Classification (NCBI taxonomy): domain Eukaryota; kingdom Metazoa; phylum Arthropoda; class Malacostraca; order Amphipoda; family Gammaridae; genus Gammarus; species Gammarus roeselii. Next base: position 3,738 of record SDVV010038818.1, on the reverse strand, counting down.
CGACATTTAGCATCAGTTTGTTGAATGTGAACCAGTTTGGAATGTGAACTAATTCATATTTCTAGTAGTACCATTGAGATTTTGTCCGGTCGAAAGAACTGTAGTATCATTTGCAAAAAATACAATGAATGACCTGTCGCTAATGTTTTCAATGTCATTAGTATGTATAAGAAAAAGCAAAGGCCCAAGGATGGACCCTTGCGGTACTCCTGCATAAAGCGGATTGACTGACAAATGATGATTGCGCATTCCAACTCACTAGGTGTTTTCTACCGAGAGGATAACATTTATCCACCTCTTGTCAATGGAGTAAACTTCATATTGCTGGGATTTCACGACCATATCTCATAATTCACGCAATCGAAGGCTTTGTTATGATACAAAAAAGTTGCAACTATAACTTTCCCACTATCAAACCCATCAACAACGTATTCAGTAAATACTAATGGACCATGCTTTGTATTCGTGAAAGCCGTGGAAGCTAGAAGAATTTTGGCTAAGTAGATTATATGAGACAAATGAGTATACAGTCCAACATAAATAACCTTTTTCAAAAACTTTTCTTAAGACGGGCAGGACTGATCTTGGGCGATTATTTGTTATGTATTTTTTGCCTTACTTTTCATATATTGACTGCATCAGGAAAGTTCCTTGCACGAGTGACTTATTGGTCAGTTGGGTCTAGGGAGCTACAAAAATCCCAGACATACAGAATCTTCAATTACATCGGTTATGATTTTATCCCAGCCAGTGTTGCAACGTTATTTTGATCCATTAATAATTACTTATACTTCGTTTGAGTCGATAGGGTTAAGGATTGCCTGTCGAGGAATTGCAATCTCTAAATAATGTTCATAAATAATGTTGTTGCTAATAATTAATCCACTTGGAATATAAGGAAATCTATTGAAGTAATTAGAGAAAGCATTTGAAATCATTTGTTTGATTACAGTTAAGCTCATCATCAATAACTATTGAATCCGAATTACTCGGTTTATTTATTTTCTAGAAGTTAACTAGTGATTTTCCATTTATTTTTATATTTCCTTCAGGCGTCTCTATGAGACTTAGGATATAGTTTTCACGAGTAATATTTATCAGTTTAGTGAACGCAGTTTTGTATTGTTTAAATTCCCCTCTACGAATGATGGGATTATATGTGAAGAGTGGGACTTGAAATATACACTGTTGGGGCTTAGTTGTAAATCCGAATAATAGACTCAGTGCATCTACTTTTAATACCGTATTATTTGGCCATCAATCGTTTTCAAGGGTTATTGGGCGGTACTGTACTGTGCATGGATAAAACTTTTCCTTCGATTCTGCCCCTCATATTCATAGAAGCGTTGGCTTACAGTGAACAGCGTTTCTGGTGCAAGCTGCGGTTCAAAAAACTTGGAATAAAACTAATTTGTTATCCATCGTTCTAGTCGCCTCAACGGGCGTCTCTCAGACCCCCACGTGACGGAACTGAACCGCTGGGGTTCTGTGACGATGCATCAAACTTGTTTCCTACTCAAATTCAAGGGGTTCTCAATAAATTCGACATTTTAACTGCTCGCTTGAATTCGTGGATATGACCATTTTAACCCTGCATCAACACGAGCAATGCCATCGCATGTCACATTAATTGATCCTGAAAAGGACTGCCAACTAAATCTGAAATTAAATGGGATATAAAACTAAAGGATGAAAATAGTCGTTCGAAAATCCACATTGTCCATCAGTCGGCGAAATTGATCAGAGTCCACCTATCAGAACACTATTAACTGTCTAATGTCATTCAATTATCAGCAGACTATCAACTGTCTAATGTCACTCAATTATCAGCATACTATTAACTGTCTAATGTCACCCCATTATCAGAACACTATTAACTGTCTAATGTCATTCAATTATCAGCAGACTATCAACTGTCTAATGTCACCCCATTATCAGCATACTATTAACTGTCTAATGTCACTCAATTATCAGCAGACTATCAACTGTCTAATGTCACCCCATTATCAGCATACTATTAACTGTCTAATGTCACTCAATTATCAGCATACTATTAACTGTCTAATGCCACTCAATTATCAGCATACTATTAACTGTCTGATGCCGCCCAATTATCATCATACTATTAACTGTCTAATGTCACTGAATTATCAGCATACTATTAACTGTCTAATGCCACTCAATTATCAGCATACTATAAGCCGTCAAATGTCACTGAATTATCAGCATACTATTATCTGTCTAATGCCACTCAATTATCAGCATACTATTAACTGTCTAATGTCACTCAATTATGTCATGTTTCAAAAGAATGATTTCAATTTACTAATTTTTCACAAACACAGACTTTTCTTCCAGGCTTTTCCTGCTTATTATTATTATTATTATTAATATTATTCGTATTATTAAATAATTTGTTTCCATCATCTGTCAATGAGTTTTCAATTTTTAAAATAGTACACATAAAACTTTATTGATATAAACACTATTTGAATTAACGTGACCAAAATTTCAATTTGAAATTCGCCGACATTTCGGATTTCATGCAACAGATTATAAATTATAATATTAAAACCAATGATCGACAGCCAACGTCTTATTTGAGGTACGAATCAGGAATGCCTGGCACGAAATACACGAGGTGGGGCGATCACGAAGTACATGGGGTTGGGAAAATTGTGAAATACATAGGATTGGGAAAACCGCCAACACATGGGACTAAGAAATCCTGAGAACATGGGGTTGGGAAATCGAAATGCGCTAACATATTGTAAAGATGGGGTAAAATATGAATACTAAAGGGATGAATAGGTTACAGCTAATTGCATTACCAGTTAAAGTTGAGAATAATCTTGTATGAATGATGACCCCAGTTATGAGCGATGACCCCAGTTATGAGCGATGGCCCCAGTTATGAGCGATGACCTCAGTTATGAGCTATGACACCAGTAATGAGCGATAACCCACATATGGGCGATGACCCCAGTTATGAGCGATGACCCAAGTTATGAGCAATGACCCCAGTTATACAGACAATATAACTATTGATTATATTCGATCGCAATCTGTGTCTTGCCTCGTTTATTATTTCTATTCCTAACTTATAAAACTCATTTTAAATGGAGACGCAAAATAGGTCCATCCAGAATATTCCCAGCATGCATGGCAAGAAAACGCAATCGCTGGCGAAACTTTTACATTCCCATTCCAATTCATGGACCGTTTTTGAGAAGAACGCCTAACCAACAGAGACAATTTGTACCAGAGAAATATCAACAAGGCCCAATTATCACGGAATCCACATTAGGCCTCAGCAGTGATTTTGATTTGTATATTCTTCTATATACTTTCTAGAACATATAGGGGCAACAAAAATCTTTTACTATGAGGTTTTATGCACATTGACCATTGTTTGACTCCTCAAATAATAGCGTGATGTTCATGGCGTACTGTTCATTATTTCTCACGAAACAGGACTGTGGGTCAAAGCAAACACCCCCCTCCCCTTAAGTCGGAGCCCTCTTCATCGCTCCCAAAACTCTTCCATTAAAATATCATCCAACACACGAGACTCCCATTACTGACCGATGGGATTAAATGGAGCTTATATTGAAAAATAGAATGTTATGTGCTCATGTGAAGGCAAAGAGCAAAATGCACAACAAACGGGATTTTTTTTCGTAGAGATTTTCAGACTTACCAGCTAATATTATAATACCGAGGCGTTTAAAAATAGTC
>SDVV010038817.1:0-10692 GCA_016164225.1 Gammarus roeselii | reverse complement strand
CTGGCATCACATTTGTGACGCAGACACATGCTTGTGTCCTAGCTGGCATCACATTTGTGACGCAGACACATGCTTGTGTCCTAGCTGGCATCACATTTGTGACGCAGACACATGCTTGTGTCCTAGCTGGCATCACATTTATGACTCAGACACATGCTTGTGTCCTAGCTGGCATCACATTTGTGGCGCAGACACATGCTTGTGTCCTATCTGGCATCACATTTGTGACGCAGACACATGCTTGTGTCCTAGCTGGCATCACATTTGTGACGCAGACCCATGCTTGTGTCCTAGCTGGCATCACATTTGTGACGCAGACACATGCTTGTGTCCTAGCTGACATCACATTTGTGACGCAGACGCATGCTTGTGTCCTAGCTGGCATCACATTTGTGACGCAGACACATGTTTGTGTCCTAGCTGGCATCACATTTGTGACGCAGACACATGCTTGTGTCCTAGCTGGCATCACATTTGTGACGCTGACACATGCTTGTGTCCTAGCTGGCATCACATTTGTGACACTGACACATGTTTGTGTCCTAGCTGGCATCACATTTGTGGCGCAGACACATGCTTGTGTCCTAGCTGGCATCACATTTGTGACGCTGACACATGTTTGTGTCCTAGCTGGCATCACATTTCAATAACTGCCTGACTCTACTTTCGGATTCTTCTTTGATACGAACCAGGGTTCAGTTTCTGTGATCAGCAATTTGGTTCCTAAAGAAGTCATCCCGCCCATTGAAATAGATGTGACATAATTTGTATCATACATTCAATACGAATCCGCAGATGGATTTTTTTTATCGAAGCGTTATCTAATTGAGAGCTCTATAAAAAAGTATATGATTTAACAAAGATAAAGTAGAATTGATTAAGTTTAGTGGGTTACACCTGGTATGGATAAACGTGTGGGAACACTGCTTGAAAACAAATGACATGGCGACGCATAGCACAATATAGATGGGTCGCCGAAAGGAATTCGCTGAATTACAACATCTCATAGGGTTACTGAAATGAAATGAATTTATTCAGAATGAATTCATTCACAAGTAATGATGTACTCTATTAAATCTGCAAATAACATGTGTAGGGACGAAATTAACAACGACAAAAAAACAATCCACAGAGGGTATTTGTTTCATCGTTGTCTCAGGCTCCTCAAAACATGTCAGTTGGACCTTCGATGCAGAAGTCTCCGCCCCCTGGTTTCCTCCTGTCGTATTAAGCGCAAGCAAAACAATACCAACTATTCGCCATTTTCTGGAATCTCACTCTTTTCAAGGTACAGTCCTATGCGCGTGAATCAAGGTACAGTCCTATGCGCATGAATCAAGGTACAGTCCTATGCGCATGAATCAAGGTACAGTCCTATGCGCATGAATCAAGGTACAGTCCTATGCGCATGAATATCACGTAAATAAATCAACGGTTAACATTACCGAAGCAAGATATTTTGTTAAAATTTAACAAGGTAACAAATACAAACATTTATTTGCAGGAACAATTCTGCACACGCATTTCATTTCACAGCGCGTGCATTTCCGCATTGGCCTCGGACAGAATTCTACAACTAAGTAATCCCTGGAACGAAATTCCAGAGTGAATTACTCAGTTCCAAAATATGAAAATTCCTCTCGGAACACTCCCCTCGAGCTGCTCTAGGCAGCTTCCTCGACAATACGTGCCGGCCCGATGAGATTTCAAGCCGAAGGATCATGCACCGTCGTGCATGCTGACAATATAAGTCGATTGAGAGATGTGGTATTTATTCTCTTTACCAAGTAAATAATTTAAAATGTTCACTAATTTATTCAAATCGATGCCACAAAAACCAACTCGTTTCCATTACGAATCGGAGTACATCATCAAATGACGGAGAAAATGTAATTGTTTTAAGCGATCGATTATTGAGCTTACCATATATCATAGCACCCACGTCACTGTTTCACGTTGCAATTAGAGTCATTATTATAAGTGACCTGAAACCTATAGACGACAATTGAACTATTTTGTCAGAGTCGTTTGTAGGGGGCATACCAAACAGACCAAAACAGTGGTTGCCTTTAAAGCTCTCGATTGCTTTAGACAAGAAATGAATCCTGGGAAGTAGTTCGTGTGCTCCAGAGGACGGACTAATTGTTTGTTTATTCGTTGTACTGCCTAATTTAACATTATTGAACACTGTATCCTGTTGCACGAAAAGAGGTGCTAATAAAATCAGCCTTCAGAGAAAAGCTAGAAACAGAAATAGTCTTGCTCGTAGTCCAAGGAACATCAAGAGTTCATGTATTAGCACACGGGGTTTATTTAGTCTTGCCCTATATTGATAATACAAATATTCTGACAACACTATTACATACCGCTTGCAAACTGACATAGATGGGGTTAAACGTGTTTATTGTCACGATTACAAGACATGCCAGCACTGTTACCAAACACATTCCAACGCTTTGCACAGATTTGTTTACACCAATCTAGACTGCAAATACCACGCCAATAGAGTGCACTTCATTGTTAGCGCGAGCGGTTCCGACGTCGGAAATAGAACAACCTTTACGTAATGAAGTTTCTCATGTAAGTCCCTTTCATATTTGATTTTTGTGTTAAATACATATTTGAACTTGCCATAAAGTGACCGAGTCTGCATTAACCTCGCGTTGGGACCCCGGTGGAACATGGAAGCAAATAATAAATAAAATATATTACTATAAAGTGTCACGGGTTTAGGCACGGAATAAGTGATAGTCGATAAAGTACCACGGGTTTAGGTGCGGAATAAGTGAAAGTCGATAAAGTGCCACGGGTTTAGGTGCGGAATAAGTGATAGTCGATAAACTGCCACAGGTTTGGGTGCGGAATAAGGGATAGTCGATAAAGTGCCACGGGCTTAGATGCGGAATATGTGATAGTCGATAAAGGGCCACGGTTTTAGGTACGGACTAAGTGATAGACGGTAAAGTGCCAAGGGTTTATGTGCGAAATAATTGATAGTCGATAAAGTGCCACGGGTTTAGGTTTAGAAACATTTAGAAGCAGAGATGTCAGGTTTCAACATATAAGTCGCTTATTTGTTGAAGGAATCTGTGATGAGTTACTATTGTTGCTTCGATGTTCGTGATTCATCGATCGATCATTTATTAAATCTATTATTCTATCAAAGATTATCCTAGAATCTACCATGTATCTCTCATCCTACCTCCTTGCCCCTCTCCCCCAATATCAGTCGTGGGTTTTGGACTGTAGAGGATAAGGGATCGATATTTTACTCTGAGATGTAAACATTCGGTTACGATTACATCAAATAATCACGATTATGATAGGAGGCTTCAGAACAGAGATGTTTCTGGTAGAGAATAGATTCAAGAACTTCGTTTTCTGGCCTGATTTAGCTTCAACATAACTGGTATCTCCTATTGGGACGGAAGCTACGTTAGTTATTTATTTGCACTAATTGAATTCACCGACAAATACTTATTTATATGGCAGCCTATCTATAAGTAAGTATTGACAGATATTTAATTATTTTGCAGTTATTATGATATTGCAGAGGAGTTTTCTTTGTCTCTGGGCTCATTGCCGTACTTAGTTGTGTTACCTAACATTGTTAGAAATGTTGTGGACAAGCCCCGCGATGGCATTTGCAGAATACCATCATGTGGGTGATCTGGTGGAATTCATCTATGTTTCCACGCTTTGGTTTTGAACATGCTGCTATTTGATATAAATTCAAGGTTATGCATCTTGATCGCTAAAAAAAACTATCCCGCTAGCGTTCTTTTTCCTTTACTCCACATAATTTCAACTCGCTAGTACCGTCCTAAGGATGGCGGCAGAGAATCAACCTCGCCCTCCATCTTACTTGATTATGAGCGCAGTTTCGGTGTAATTGCCGCACAATAGGTCGTTCATTTCCTGACGTTAACTGGTGGCGCCGAATATCCTTCATGGCAGAGCCTTTGTTTTGAGATTTCCGAAAGATTAAAATGAAGTCTCTCTCTTTAATTCTTTTATTGCAACAGAAGTAGGCAATCAAAACATTTTGTTTGGCGCACGTCATATTTTGTGCGTAAACTTGAGAGCTGTCTATAGTCAAACATCAGTAGTGCCTACGACATGGACAAAACAAATTGATCAGAGTGAATGAATCAAAAAAGAGTTCAAATATGAAATTAGATATTAGACGAAATTAAAAGTTGGAAATGAATTTGTCAAATGCCGAACAATCAATTTGTGTGGTTCTGATTCATTCATATTATTTTGCTATCATTGCTTCACACACGCCCGATCACTGAGCAGCCCTCGACTGAAAACTGTCATTTCAAAGCAGCGCTTCGAAGGCCCGTTCAGGGATTCAACACCAAACTGTTCCGCAGAGCGAGTGTGTTAACTGATTAAAGAGGAAAAATATACGTAAGTGTTCCAAGTCGTGTTGTTCTCAAGACAATCTAACTCTCCGAATTGGTCACAACATCATTTACTCTTTTTTGATTATGTAACATTAGTTTGATCTTTCTAACTACCCCCTTTCCGGCAGCTCAATATCAGTTTAATCTTCTCCCGTTCTTTGTATGGTCCCCGCCTCTTACATTCATATATACTAACTCAAACATAATATATACTGCATCCCATGACGGAGTCCTGCGAGAGGCGATACAATATACTGAAATAGCAATAGGGCCAGGCCAGCTTCTCCAGTTGACTATAGCAAAACAAATAGAAATGAAGCGGGAAAAATTAAAATTCAATGTACAAAATACGCGTTCATTTTAATTCAGAGATCATTAATAATAGTTTTCAATTCTACGCCGACTCTACTATTGGTTTGTCGTGTAACTAGTAGACTAGTAGCTAGTGCCTCTGAACAATAAACTCATGCATCACCATTACTTAATTACACGTATAATAAATGCGAGTGATAGGCACTCTATTTAAACCATCAATAGAACCTTTGTAGTGAGAGATAACACATTAAAAGAACGAATGTTGTGATAAATAACCCTTTAGAAAATAATACAATGTAAACACAATTGCCCTAATGAAGAAAATGTTTTTTTTTCTTGAGTTGTAAAATTCTGAGTGGACTCAGTCAGCAACTGTATTCTGTGACAACGTGTAAATGGACATAATTCAATAAAAAACCTTACATATTGAAAAGAGGAAGGGAATCACCTCTTTTTAATTTAAACGAATTTTTTTGAAACGTTACTTGCGTGTCTCGTTACTTGCGTGTCTCGTTACTTGCATGTCTCGTTACTTGCTTGTCTCGTTAACTGCGTATCTCGTTACTTGCGTGTCTCGTTACTTGCGAGTCTTGATACTTGCGTGTCTCGTTACTTGCGTCGTTTTGTAACTCATGATGACATTCATTTTTTGAATAGCTAACATACAAGGCCCGAGCTGTACCGGCTCAAGCAGATAAGTGGGTGCTGCATACTATGGGTACAAATAGTTTTGTGTGGTTAGAAATTATTTTGAGCAGGGATAAGGCAATTTCAGGCTTATAGGGACGATGGTTGAAAAAAACGTGTGAAATTATCAAATCACGAGCAGGCAGAAGGTTCACAAAAATTGAATGTCTGGCGATTGAACTAATGAAATATTTAACGGGTTTCCTGCTCGTTAAGAGGGTAAAATATCGAATTACCCTGACATGCCAATTAATGAGTCAGCAGGACGAATAGAGGGACCCTCTGCTAGTGACGGTGTGACTCGTAATGACAGCCAATACTATGAATTGTGTACGTGCAACCTACTCATCTCCTCTTTATGGATTGTTTACTTATTGGATCTTATAGTTTCTCAGAATATGAGAAAGAAAAATAAGAAATACATATACATGGAGTCCGACAAAATTCACAGCAATTTATGTACAATGACCGGAAACTTGAAGTAGTTCATCGTTTATACTCCGCATTATCTTCCCTCGTTGAAAAGAATACCGCGTTGCGTGCTCGTATCCCCGCTTGAGAGGACAAAACAGAACAGTGTAACGCTGTAAGATGGTAAGAAACTAGGCAGGGAGCGGGTTATGGAGGGTGAGGGGGGGGTGCATAAATAAGGGCAATATTATGGCAGACCCACTCATTAAGGGTCTCATGTGTCTACGAGCCTTGATTTGGCAGCCTCGATTATTTATTAAATTTTACGATCCCGATTACAACATTGGCATGAGTATGTGTATTACAATTTGGTAAAGAGCAATTATATTCATAGGTATATATGAATGTGGGCATATACTTTATCCTAATTGGGGATATGCATGTATGATATTGAAAGCGTAAGAATTTTATCAGCAAAGTTTGGACATAAACAAATTGGCAAGCCACTAATTTCACGATAAGCACCAAGCGACTTAGTATTGACTGCACTTCTGTTTAACAAAATAACAAAAGGTATGCTGAATGCACTGCTGAATGATCCATGGAACTTAATTCATCAATGTAGAAGGATCATTCATTTCCCATGTTACGATATGGGTGATGTCATAAGAAAGACTCATAACGCCTACTCAAAATATTGACGAAATCTATCTTTTATGTGAAACATTCCATGAGATGTGAATAAACTTTAACGAGATCTGTATAATCATTTCTGAAGTCTGTACAAACTTTCATAAGATCTGCAGTAACTTGCATTAAATTGTTAGAGACATCTTGCTCATTTCAATTCAGGGCATTTTGTGTCTGTTTGACCAGAAATTCATGGCGATGAAATCTATTGATGCTCTAGACCAGGAATCACAAATGAAGCTGTGGTTTAGATCATAAATCATGGAGTCGCATGCGAAACAAACATTACATATTTTGACGCTGTATCACTCATAGAAAGCCAAATAAATGACGAGCAAGGAAAAGCCGTTCATATGTATTCTACAAGATACCAATACAGTGATCGTGGTACATTATTTCGTTCCCTGTCATTGCATTTTCACCAAATAGTTCACCCTCCGTTCAGCACAACATAAGATACAATGCATTTGGCGCATTGCAGATCGTGCAGCTGATGTATTGGCGTTCACATGGATGGCATGCTAATGTCGGTTTGGAAGAAGGAAGAAAAGGAAGAAAAAAATATATTTAGGAGATGCCTTGTAGTATTCTGGAAATTAAGAAAGTACTTCTTAATTCCATGTTACACCTTGAAGTCAAGGTACAATGTATCGAGTGAATGTACTTAGTTCCACATAAAACGTGCAAATTTTATAGAACAAGTGAGTACTTCCGCGTCTATCACAGTTCTTTACTACACATCAAACTAAGGGTATAGCATTATCGAGTTATGTGTATGATATACATTGAATCAAGGTGCAACTTCTTTGAGTATTGTATTTGGTTAACTATGATACTTGCTGGTTCAATGCTCATTTAAGTTGCAGGGTGACCTGTATTTTGTGTCCTTGTGTCTGAAGGGACATTAACATACTTCAACTTCAATATGAAAGTTTACAAAGAGATACGAGACCCAGATTATAAAGCAATAAAGCATGATAATCCAAAGTCCGCATCATCCTTGACACTCTGACACTAAATGGAGCTTCCATTACCACTCGGATAGTGGTGCCGAAGTCGTTATAGGCAACAACGTTGCGTTCCACAGAAACAAATGGTTGTTAAAGTCAAAACCACTGGAGGAAGAACGAAACGAAGCAATTCATTCAGATCGTATGTCATGCTACTCGCCTCTCGCCAACATTTTACTCTTCTACCAGCCCGCAACTCTCGTTGGGCCCGAACTCAACAGATGATGAAGAAACCTAAACGTTATTTTTTTCACACAAACCTTTACATTGTGATGATACATACCTACAAATCATTTAAAAATCAACTATAATTCTTGCTATATAGCCAGGCATCTATGATATGCCTGGCTATATAGCAATTCAATTCACTAATACATATACATATACAGATACAGATACAAATACAAGCGCCAAATTCTCTAGTAAGGGAGGTGGCTCCCGGCAGGACGCTCCTCGCATTCCTCTTAGACACCCACACTCAAACTCACTTAGCGATTTTGCTCTACACCAATTTAGCATTTCCATGCCGCACACACTCTGGGTTCAGAATGCGGTACGAAATTAATCTCCGCATCGGGGCTCGACAGCTCAACTAGTTTACGCCTAATTTGTCATAGTAACCAGCCATTCCCGCACCTGTGTCCTTCACGTTTCTCAACGAGACGCTAAGGGCAAGAAAGCACATCAGAGCAGTTCCAAAACTCATCCATTCCAAACCATTTTTCAATCACACCGATCCATTACATGCTCTCTCGCTATCTCCACGGCAATTTATCTCCTTCCTAACGCCTGCTTCACACCATCCAGCCACTCAAACTGCGGTCTACATAAGGTCTACGTTTATTCTATACAACTCTCATCCCCCTTTTTAACAAGCTCCCATCTTGTCCTTCCTCATCAGGTGCCCGAACCGTCTCAGAACCCGCGAGTCTACTCTGTCCTCTAATTTCATCACCATCATCGTTATATTTAGACCAACGTCGTTCATGATTCAACATATCAGCGTCACTCCAGACATGCTTCTCAAACATTTTTATCTCGATAACATAAAACCTTCTTTCTCCTCTGTTCACACCCTCCAAGTCTCAGCCCCGTAGAACACTGTTGAGACAACTTCCCTCGCATACAACCCACAATTGGCTTCTATACCCAACGTCATACAGCTCATTACACTCATCCCTTCACCCCACACGTAACAACCTGCCTTCACTCGTAATTTTGCCTCACTGTCCCCTAGTTCAGTCTTCTCCACGTGAGAGCCCAGGTACTCAAAACACTGAATGTCCTTCAATAACTATTCATTAAGGAGGACACTAATTCTGCTTCCATAGACATTCCTATATAATCTCATAACTAACTTTTACCCACGTAAACTCGCAGCTTCCTCCTCTCACATACTCTAACAAACTCCGACGCTAGACTACACAGCTTCTCTGATCCACGACCAGTGCCGTATCATCTGCTAACAGTTTTTTACTCAACTGACTGCTCCCCCCATTCGCTTCAAACAACTCTAAACTCCCTAACCACTACATGCATACAAATGTTGAACAGCCAGGGAAATACAACGCCATAAAGTAGTATATCAGTCCCACTTCCAATGTGAACCAAGCACTCACCTTGCTTCCCCCTCAATGGCATGATCTGCTGTTAATATACATTCTAAGAGCCGCTTTCATCCAATTTCCACCTACTTCATACAAGAGCAACACCCTCCAAAACGTTTTCTTGTCGACAGTATCGTATGTTTTTTCCAGGTCCACACAAGCCCAGAGCACATCCTTTACTTTCTCAATGTACTCCTAAAAGATGTACCTCATTCCCAAAAATCCGATCGGCACACCATCTGCCATTTCTGAAGCCACGCTATTCTTCGCCAATTGCAGTATCCGTACTCTCCCTAATCCTCTTATATAGCATTCTCCCGATAAGCATACCGACATCACATATCAAACTGAAACCTCTGGAGTTACAGCATAAATTTTCATCTCCTTTGCTCTTATAGGGCGGAACAATTCAATCACTTCGCCACTAAATCGGCCTTACCGTTATTCAACTATCGTTACTCGACAGTACTTCATCTATTCAGTTTCAACGCCATCCACACCAAGGGCTTTCCATGCCATCATCACCGCTACCGTCTATTGCAATTCTTCATTAGTGACGTCCGCAACAAGTCTCTCTTCCATAAACGTCATCCGTGCTTTTCCACCCACGCCAACAATTCCAGCCTCTCTGGCATCCACCAGATTTAACCACTCATCAAAATACTCGGCCCTCCTCTTCCGTTCAACACCACTCACCAACAACAACGGACCGTTTTCCTTTTTAACCACCTCCGCCTTTCCGATATCTTCCTTTCACACCCTCTTCATATATTTCCAGAACATGTTGTTTCATCTTCTCACAAATCGAACTCAACCATCTGCTCCACCTGGCATCAACGTCCCTCTTAGCTCTCCTCACCACCCGCTTCGCTTCTTTTCTCTTCTCTCTACAATTGTCAAAGGCCATCGCTGACCTGTCTTGGAACCACTCCTCACAAGCTCTTTCTTCTGCGCCATCACCAATTCTAAACCTTCATCCCAGCACTCGTAGCCTTTCCTTCTGAAACCGCCAATATGGCTTGAATCACACACATTTTCGCACGTCTCAACAACGTATCCTCCTTCGTATTCCTCCCTAAACGCCCGTTGTAACTCCTCTGCTCTGTTTTCCACATTCAGTCTACTCTCCTTTATTACATCTCTTCAGCATGCACTCTTCTGTTTGCCTTCCAACTCTGTTGCAGTTTGCTTTCCTATCCACTAGTTGATGATCATGCATTTCTCCACACTCCCCTCTCAACACCCGCACACCCAGCAGCCGCCAACCAATCTCCTATAAAATAGAACACAGGTGCAGTGGTGCAGTGGTGCACCACTGCTCCTTACCCATCCTTACCCATGTGTACGTGTGGATATCTCGCTTCTTGAACTAGCTGTTACCGATCACCAGCTTCTGCTACATGAACTAGCTGTTACCGATCACCAGTTTCTGCTACATGAACTAGCTGTTACCGATCACCAGCTTCTGCTACATGAACTAGCTGTTACCGATCACCAGCTTCTGCTACATGAACTAGCTGTTACCGATCACCAGCTTCTGCTACATGAACTAGCTGTTAC
>SDVV010038816.1:0-10692 GCA_016164225.1 Gammarus roeselii | reverse complement strand
TCTCGGAGACGCCTCGAGGGCGATTTCAAAGTTACTTACAAGCATTGCCACTCCAGGGGAAGTGACTTCATTCCTGCAGCAGCCCCGATAACTCTTTCACTTCATCTACGAGCCGAGATCATTGTAGGGTAGTGACTTTGTTTGCGGAGCCGCCCCGCGAGCGATTTCAAAGTTCCTTACAAGCATTGCCACTCCAAGAGAGTGACTTCATTCCTGCAGCAGCCCCGAAAACCAGGTCCACTTCCCCTACGAACTGAGGTCGATGTAGAGTAGTGACTTTGTTCCCGGAGCTGCCCCGAGACTGATTTCTATATGCCTTACAGTCATTGCGCCACCAAGGGAATTGACTTCTCTCTTGCAGCAGCCCCGAGAACTCTGTCCTTATCATCGACGAGTCGAGATCATTGTTGGGTAGTGATTCTGTTCCCGGAGACGCCCCGAGGACGATTTCAAAGTTCCATACGAGCATTGGTTCTCCAAGGGATCGACTTCATTCCCACAGCAGCACCGAGAAACATGAACACTTCCCCTACGAGCTGAAAACAGTGTAGGATAGTGACTTTGTTCTCAAAGATGCAGCAAGACCGATTTCCATTTGCCATACAGCTATTGCACCTCCAAGGGATATGACTCCATTCCAGCAGCAGCCCCGCAAACCATGTCCACTTCCCCTACAAGCTGAGATCGTTGTAGGGTAGTGACTCTGTTTGCGGAGCCGCCCCGCGAGCGATTTCAAAGTTCCTTACAAGCATTGTCACTCCAGGGGAAGTGACTTCATTCCTGCAGCAGCTACGAGAACTCTGTTAATTTCATCTACAAATCGAGATCATTGTAAGGTAGTGACTTTGTTCTTGGCGCCGCCCCGCAAGCAATTTCAAAGTTCCTTACAAGCATTGCCACTCCAAGGGAGGAATTAATTCCTGCAGCAGCACCGAGAACCATTTCCACTACCCCTATGAGCTGTGATCGTTGTAGATTGGTGATTTTGTTCTCGGAGCGGCAGCAAGACCGATTTCCATTTGCCTTACAACTATTGCATCTCAAAGGGAGTGACTTCATTCCTGCAGCTGGTCAAAGAATTCTGTCCACTTCATCTACGAGCCGCTATCATTGTAGGAAAGTGGCTGACAAAGTTCCTTTACAAGCATTGCCACTCCAAGGGAGTGACTTCGTTCATGCAACAGCTACGAGAACTCTGCCCATTCGATCTACGAGCCGAGATCATTGTGGGCGAGTGACTTTGTTTTAGGAGCCGCCTCGAGACCGAATTCCATTTTTCTTTCAGTCATTGCATATCCAGGGGAAATGACTTCTTTCCTGCAGCAGCCACAAAAACCATGTCAATTTCCCCTTAGAGCCGAATTCATTGTAGAGTAGTGACATTGTTCTCGGAGCAGCGACGAGACCGATTTCCATTTGCCATACAGCTATTGCACCTCCAAGGGAAATGACTCCATTCCTGCAGCAGCCCCGAAAACCATGTCCACTTCCCCTACGAACGGAGATCGATGTAGGGTAGTGACTTTGTACCCAGAGCTGCCCCGAGACCGATTTCCATTTGCCTTACAGTCATTGCACCTCCAAGGGAATTGACTTCTCTCATGCAGCAGCCCCGAGAACTTTGTCCACTTCATCGACGAGTCGAGATCATTGAAGGGTAGTGATTTTGTTCTCATAGCCGCCCCGAGGGCGATTTCAAAGTTCCAGTACAAGCATAGCCACTCCAGGAGAAGTGACTTCATTTCTGCATCAGATCAGAGAACCATGTCCACTTCCCCTACTAGCTGAAATCGTTGTAGGGTAGTGACTTTGTTCTCGCTGCCGCCCCGAGAGCGATTTCAAAGTTCCTAACAAGCATTGCCATTGCAAGGAAGTGACTTCCTTCCTATAGCTGCTCCAAAAACTCTGTCCACTATATTCACGAGCCGATATCATTGTAGGAGAGTTACTTTGTCCTCTGGGCTGCCCCGAGGACGATTTATATTCGCATTGCAGCCATTGCACCTCCAGATGAAGTGCCTTCATTCCTGAAGCAGCCCCGAGCACCTTGTCCCCTTCTCCTACGAGCTGAGATCGTTGTAGGGTAATGACTTTGTTCCCGGAGCCGCAACGAGACCGATTTCCATTTGCCTTACGGCTATTGCACCTCCTGGGGAAATGACTTCAATCTTGCAGCATCCACGAGAACCACGTTAATTTCCCCTACGAGCCGAATTCATTGTAGAGTAGTGACATTGTTCTCGGAGCTGAGACGAGACTGATTTCCATTTACCATACAGCTATTGCACCTCAAAGGGAAATGACTTCATTCCTGCAGCAGCACCGAGAACCATGTCCACTTCCCCTACAAGCTTAGATCGTTGTAAGGTAATGACTTCGTTCACTGAGCCGCCTCGAGATCGATTTCCATTTGCCTTACAGCTATTGCACCTCAAAGGGAAATGACTTCATTCCTGCAGCAGCCCCGAGAACCATGTCCACTTCCCCTACAAGCTTAGATCGTTGTAGGGTAATGACTTCGTTCACGGAGCCGCCTCGAAATCGATTTCCATTCGCCTTAGAGCAAATGCACTCTGAGGGAAATGACTTCATTCCTGCAGCAGCCCCGAGAACCATGTACAATTCCCCTACGAGCTGAGACCGTTGAAGGGTAGTGACTTTGTTCTCGAAGCTGCAGCAATACCGATTTCCATTTGCCTTACAACTATTGCATCTCCAAGGGAATTTCTTCATTTTTGCAGCAGCTACGAGAACTCCGTTCATTTCATCTACGAGCCGAGATCATCGTAGGGTAGTGACTTTGTTCTCGGAGCCGCCCCGTGAGCGATTTCGAAGTTCCTTACATGCATTGCCACTCCAAGGGAGTGATTTCATTCCTGCAGCAGCACCTCGAACCATGTCCACTTCCCCTACGAGCTGAGATCGTTGTAGATTGGTGACTTTGTTCTCGGAGCCGCAGCAAGGCCGATTTTCATTTGCCTTACAACTATTGCATCTCCAAGTGAGTGACTTCATTCCTGCAGCTGGTCCGAGAACTCTGTCCACTCCATCTATGTGCCGATATCATTGTAAGAAAGTGGCTTTGTTCTCTGATCCACCCCGAAAGCGATTTCAAAGTTCCTTTACAAGCATTGCCACTCCAAGGGTGTGACTTCATTCCTGCAACAGGTACGAGAACTCTGTCCTTTTGATCTACGAGCCGAGATCATCGTGGGCGAGTGACTTTGTTCTAGGAGCCGCCTCGGCCCTCGAATTCTATTTTCCTTTCAGACATTGCATATCCAGGGGAAATGACTTCTTTCATGCAGCAGCCACAAAAACCATGTCAACTTCCCCTATGAGCCGAGATCATTGTAGAGTAGTGACATTGTTCTCGGAGCAGCGACGAGAACGATTTCCATTTGCCTCACAGATATTGCACATCCAAGGGAAATGACTTCATGCTTGCAGCATTCCCGACAGTCATGTCCACTTCCCTTGCGAGCTGAGATCGTTTTAGGGTAATGACTTTGTTCACGGAGCCGCCCAGAAACCAATTTCCATTCGCCCTACAGTCATAGCACCTCCGAGGGAAGTGACCTAATTACTGCAGCAGCCCCGAGAACTTCATCCACTTCATCTACGATCCGAGATCAAGCATTGCCCCTCCAGGGGAAATGACTTCATTTCTGCAGCAGCTACGAAAACTCTGTTTATTTCATCTACGAATCGAGATCATTGTAGAGTAGTGACTTTGATCTCGGA
The DNA here is from genome assembly GCA_016164225.1 of Gammarus roeselii. Classification (NCBI taxonomy): domain Eukaryota; kingdom Metazoa; phylum Arthropoda; class Malacostraca; order Amphipoda; family Gammaridae; genus Gammarus; species Gammarus roeselii. The sequence goes on along the minus strand of SDVV010038816.1, from coordinate 6,948 downwards.
ACCGGCCTGCGAGCGATTTCAAAGTTCCATACAAGCATTGCCACTCCAAGGAATTGACTTCATTCCTGCAGCAGCACCGAGAACCATGTACATCCCCTACGAGCTGAGACCGTTTTATGGTAGTGACTTTGTTCGCGAAGCCGCCCCGCGAGCAATTTCAAAGTTCCTTAGATGCATTGTCACTCCAAGGGAGTGACTTCATTCCTGCAGCAAAACCGAGAACCATGTCCACTTCCCTTACGAGCTGAGACCTTTGTTGGGAAGTGGCTTTGTTCACGGCACCGCCCCGAGATCGATTTCCATTCGTCCCACCGTTATTGCACCTCCGAGGGAGATGACTTCACTCCTGCAGCAGCCCCAAGAACCTTGTCCACTTCCCATACGATCCAAGACTGTTGTAGGTTACCGACTTTGTTCTCGAAGCCGCAGCAAAACCGATTTCCATTTGCCCTACAACTATTACACGTCAAAGGGGATTGACTTCTCTCTTGCAGCAGCCCCGAGAACTCTGTCCACTTCAACGACAAGGCTAAATCATTGAAGGGTAGTGATTTGTTCACGGAGCCGCCCCGAGACCGTTTCCCATTCGCCTTACAGCAATTGCACCTCTGAGGGAAGTGACTTCATCCCTGCAGCAGCCCCGAGAACTTTTTCCACTTCATCTACGAGCCGAGATCATTGTAGGGTAGTGACTTTATTTTTGGAGTCACCCCGCGAGCGATTTCAAAGTTCCTTACAAGCATAGGCACTCCAGGGGAAGTGACTTCATTCCTGCAGCAGCCTCGAGAACTCTGTTCACTTCATCTACGAGCCGAGATCATTGTAGGGTAGTGACTTTGTTTTCGAAGTCGCCCCGCGAGCGACTTCAAAGTTCCTTACAAGCATTGCCACTCCAAGGGAGTGAATTCATTCCTGCAGCAGCCCCGAAAACTAGGTCCACTTCCCCTACGAACTGAGATCGATGTAGGGTAGTGACTTTGTTCCCGGAGCTCCCCCGAGGGCGATTTCAAAGTTCCTTACAAACATTGGCACTCCAGGGGAAGTGACTTCATTTCTGCATCAGATCCGAGAACCATATCCACTTCTCCTACAAGCTGAAATCGTTGTAGGGTAGTGACTTTGTCCTCGGAGCCGCCCCGAGATCGATTTCCATTTGCCTTACAGTCATTGCACCTCCAAGGGAATTGATTTCTCTCATGCAGCAGCCCCGAGAACTTTGTCCACTTCATCGACGAGTCGAGATCATTGAAGGGTAGTGATTTTGTTCTCGTAGCCGCCCCGAGGGCGATTTCAAAGTTCCAGTACAAGCATAGCCACTCCAGGAGAAGTGACTACATTTCTGCATCAGATCAGACAACCATGTCCACTTCCCCTACTAGCTGAAATCGTTGTAGGGTAGTGACATTGTTCTCGCTGCCGCCCCGAGAGCGATTTCTAAGATCCTAACAAGCATTGCCATTGCAAGGAAGTGACTTCCTTCCTATAGCTGCTCCAAAAACTCTGTCCACTCCATTCACGAGCCGATATCATTGTAGGAGAGTTACTTTGTCCTCTGGGCTGCCCCGAGGACGATTTTTATTTGCATTGCAGCCATTGCACCTCCAGATGAAGTGCCTACATTCCTGAAGCAGCCCCGAGAACCTTGTTCCCTTCCCCTACGAGCTGAGATCGTTGTAGAGTAGTGACTTTGTTCTCGAAGCCGCAGCAAGACTGATATCCATTTGCCTTACAACTAGTGCATCTGCAATGGAATGCCTCCATTCCTGCAGCAGCTACGAGAACTCTGTTCATTTCATCTACGAGCCGAGATCATTGTGGGGTAAAGACTTTGTTCTCGGAGCCGCCCCGCGAGCGATTTCAAAATTCCTTTCAGGCATTGCCACTCCAAGGCAGTGACTTAATTCCTGCAGCAGCCCCGAAAACCAGGTCCACTTCCCCTACAAACTGAGATCGATGTAGGGTAGTGACTTTGTTCCCGGATCTACCCCGAGACCGATTTCCATATGCCTTACAGTCATTGCACCACCAAGGGAATTGACTTCTCTCCTGCAGCAGCCCCGAGATGTCTGTCCGTTTCCACGACGAGTTGAGATCATTGTAGGGTAGTGATTTTTTTCTCGGAGCCGCCCCGAGGGAAATTTCAAAGTTCCTTACAAGCATTGCCACTCCAGAGGAAATGACTTCATTCCTACAGCAGCTACAAGAACATGTTCATTTCATCTACGAATCGAGATCATTGTAGAGTAGTGACTTTGTTCGCGGAGCCGCCTCAATAGCGATTTCCATTCGCCTCACAGTTTTTGAAAGTTACTTACGTGCATTGCCACTCCAGGGGAAGTGACTTCATTCCTGCATCAGCTCCGAGAATTCTGTTCAATTCATCTTCGAATCGAGACCATTGTTGGGTAGTGACTTTGTTTTCAGAGCCGCCCCGCGAGCGATTTCAAAGTTCCTTACAAGCATTGGCACTCCGAGGGAGTGAATTCATTCCTGCTGCAGCCCCGAAAACCAGGTCAACTTCCCCTACGAACTGAGATCGATGTAGGGTAGGGACTTTGTTCCCGGAGCTCCCCCGAGACAGATTTCCATATGCCTTACAGACATTGCACCACCAAGGGAATTGACTTCTCTCTTGCTGCAGCCCCGAGAACTCTGTCCTTTTCATCGACGAGTCGAGATCATTGTAGGGTAGTGATTTTGTTCTTGGAGCCGCTCCGGAGGTGATTTCAAAGTTCCTTACAAGCATTGCCACTCCAGGGGAAATGACTTCATTCCTGCAGCAGCTACGAGAACTCTGTGCATTCCATCTACGAACTGACATCGATGTAGGGTAGTGACTTTGTTCACGGAACTGCCCCGAGACCGATTTATATATGCCTCACAGACATTGCACCACCAAGGGAATTGACTTCTCTCTTGCAGCAGCCCCGAGAACTCTGTCCACTTCATCGACGAGTCGAGATCATTGAAGGGTAGTGATTTTGTTATCGGAGCTGCCCGAGGGCGATTTCAAAGTTCCTTACAAACATAGTCACTCCAGGGGAAGTGCCTTCATTTTTGCATCAGATCCGAGAACCATGTCCACTTCCCCTACGAGCTAAAATCGTTGTAGGGTAGTGACTTTGTCCTCGGAGCCGTCCCGAGATCGATTTCAAAGTTCCTTACAAGCATTGCCTTTGCTAGAAAGTGACTTCCTTCCTATAGCTGCTCCAAAAACTCTATCCACTCCATTCACGAGCCGATATCATTGTAGGAGAGTTACTTTGTCCTCTGGGCCGCCCCGAGGTCGATTTCTACTTGCCTACAGCTATTGCACCTCCAAATGAAGTGACTTCATTCCTATAGCTGCTTCAAAAACTCTATCCACTCCATTCACGAGCCGATATCATTGTAGGAGAGTTACTTTGTCCTCTGGGCCGCCCCGAGGTCGATTTCTAATTGCCTACAGCTATTGCACCTCCAGATGAAGTGACTTCATTCCTGAAGCAGCCCCGGGAACCTTGTCCACTTTGCCTGCGAGCTGAGATCGTTGTAGGGTAATGACTTTGTTCTCGGAGCTGCAACGAGACCGATTTCCACTTGAATTACAGCTATTGCACCTCCAGTGGAAATGACTTCATTCCTGCAGCATCCATGAGAACCATGTCAATTTCCTTTACGAGCCGAGTTCATTGTAGAGTGGTGACATTGTTCTCGGTGCTGCGACGAGACCGATTTATATATGCCATACAGCTATTGCACCTCAAAGGGAAATGACTTCATTCCTGCAGCAGCCCCGAGAACCATGTCCAATTCCCCTACAAGCTGTGATCGTTGTAGGGTAATGACTTCGTTCACGGAGCCGCCCCAAGATCGATTTTCATTCGCCTTACAGCAATTTGTTCACGGGAAATGACTTCATTCCTGCAGCAGCCCCGAGAATCATGTACACTTCCCCTACGAGCTGAGATCGATGTAGGAACATGACTTAGTTCACGAAGCCGCCCCGAGGTCGATTTCCATTCGTCTTACAGCTATTGCCCACCAAAGGGAGTGACTTCATTCATGCAGCAGCCTCGATTGCTCGGTCAACTTTATCGATGAGTCGACATCCTTGTAGGGTAGTGATTTTGTTCTCGGAGCCGCCCCGAGGGCGATTTCGAAGTTCCTTACAAGCATTGCCACTCCAAGGGAGTGATTTCATTTCTTCAGCAGCCTCGAAAACCATGTCCACTTCATCTACGAGCCGAGATCATTGATGGGTATTGACTTTTTTTTTGGAGCCGCCCCGCGAGCGATTTCAAAGTTCTTTACAAGCATTACCACTCCAAGGGAGTGACTTGGTTCCTGCAAAAGCTACAAGAACTCTGTCTATTTGATCTACGAGCCGAGATCATTGTGGGCGAGTGACTTTGTTCTAGGAGCCGCCTCGAGACCGAATTCCATTTTCCTTTCAGTCATTGCATATCCAGGGGAAATGACTTCTTTCCTGCAGTAGCCACATAAAACCATGTCAACTTCCCCTATGAGCCGAGTTCATTTTAGAGGAGGGACATTGTTCTCGGAGCAGCGACGCGAACGATTTCAATTTGCCTCACAGTTATTGCACCTCCAATGGAAATAATCTCATTCTTGCAGCAGCCCCGACAGTCATGTCCACTTCCCCCGCGTGCTGAGATCGTTTAAGGGTAATGACTTTGTTCACGGAGCCGCCCCGAGACCAATTTCCATTCGCCCTACAGTCATTGCACCTCCGAGGGAAGTGACTCAATTCCTGCAGCAGCCCCGAGAGCTCTGTCCACTTCATCTACGGGCCGAGATCATTGTAGAGTAGTGACTTTGTTCGCGGAGCCACCCTGCGAGCAATTTCAAAGTTCCTCACAAGCATTGCCCAGCCAGGGGAAATGACTTCATTTCTGCAGCAGCTACAAAAACTGTTCATTTCATCTACGAATCGAGATCATCGTAGGAGAGTGACTTTAATCTCGGAGCCGCCCCGCGAGCATTTTCAAAGTTTCATACAAGTATTGCCACTCCAAGGGATTGACTTTATTCCTGCAGCAGCACCGAGAACCATGTCCACTTTCCCTACTAGCTAAGATCGTTATAGGGTAGTAACTTTGTTCTCGAAGCCGCAGCAGGACCGATTACCATTTTCCATACAACTATTGCATCTCCAAGAGAATGACTTAATTCTTGCATCAGCTACGAGAACTCTGTTCATTCCATCTACGAGCCGAGATCATTGTTGGGTAGTGACTTTGTTCCTAGAGCCGCCCCGCGAGCGATTTCAGAGTTCCTTACAAGCATTGCCACTCCAAGGGGGTGACTTCGTTCCTGCAGCTGCACCGAGAACCATGTCCACTTCCCCATCTAAATTGAGATCGCTGTCGGGTAGTGATTTTGTTCACGGCACCGCCCCGAGATCGATTTCCATTCGTCTCACCGTTATTTCACCTTCGAGGGAGATGACTTTACTCCTGCAGCAGCCCCGAAAACCATGTCCACTACCCATACAAGCTGAGACCGTTGTAGGGTAAAGACTTTGTTCTCGAAGCCGCAGCAAGGCCGATTTCCATTTGCCTTACAACTATTGCACCTCCGAGGAAAGTGACTTCATTCCTGCAGCAGCCCCGAGAACTCTGTCCACTACATCTACGAGCCGAGATCATTGTAGGTTAGTGACTTTGTTCGCGGAGCCGCCCTGCGAGCAACTTCAAAGTTACTCACAGGCATTGCCACTCCAAGGGAGTGATTTCATCCCTGCAGCAGCCCCGAAAACCATATCCACTCCTTCTACGAACTGAAATCAATGTAGGGTAGTGACTTTGTTCCCGGAGCTGCACCGAGGCCGATCTCCATTTGCCTTACAGTCATTGCACCTCCAAGGGAATGGTCATCTCTCTTGCAGCAGCCCCGAGAACTCTGTCCCCTTCATCGACGAGTCGAGATCATTGAGGGGTAGTGATTTTGTTCTCGGAGACGCCCCAATGGCGATTTCAAAGTTCCTTACAATCATAGCCACTCCAGGAGAAGTGACTTCATTTCTGCATCTGATCCGAGAACTATGTCCACTTCCCCTACGAGCTGAAATCGTCGTATGGTAGTGACTTTGTTCTCGGAGCCGCCCGAGAGCGATTTCAAAGTCCTTACAAGCATTGCCATTGCAAAGCAGTATCCGCCGCATCTGTTTGCTTCTATGCGTCCGTTTTGTCCAAAAGTCGCTGTTACCATAACACCTTCTATGTTACCATTGTTAGTAGTCTTCCTAGCACCCGTCGCACTTGTGTTGCTTTAAGTGTTCGTTTTGACCAAAAGTCGCTGTTATCTGAACCCTTTCGTGTTTCCATTGTTAATAGTCTTCCCCGCGCCCGCAGTCCTTGTGCTTTTAATTGTCAGTTATGGCTCATGTCGCTGTTATCTGAACATTTTTCCTGTTACCGTTGTTTATAGTGTTTATGAGACAGTTATGGTCAAAAAATAGCTCTTATCTGCACACTTTTCATGTGCCAATTGTAAGTAGTCTTTCCAGCAACCGCCGCACTTGTGTGCCTTTAGGTGTCAGTTATGACTATAAGTAGCTGATATCTTGACACTTTTCCTGCTACCATTGCTAGTAGTCCTTCTTGTACCCAACGCACTTGATTCGCTTTAGGAGTCAGTTTTAGCCATGTGTCGCTGTCATCTGAACACTTATCATGTTCCCATTGTTAGCACTGTTTATAGCACCCGCCGCACTTGTGTGGTTTCAAATGTCAGGTATGGTCAAATGTCGCTATAATCTTATTTTTTTCATGTTACCATTGTTAGTAGTCTTTCTAGACCTCGTTGAACTCGTGTGCTCTTTAGCGCCTGTTTTAGCCAAAAATCGCTGTTATCCAAACACTTATCATGTTTCCGTTATTAGTAAAGTTAAATGCACCCGCCGCACTTGTATGGTTTTAAGTATGTATTATAGCCATGAATAGC
>SDVV010038815.1:0-10692 GCA_016164225.1 Gammarus roeselii | reverse complement strand
TATATATATACGGAGCTATCTGTGCTGTACGGAGCTGAGCCTTGGGGGTGTGAGCAGAGGAGAGAAGAAGTTGAATGTTTTCGAGATAAGAAGCATGGCTGGAGTGTTGCTGAGAGACAGGTTCACTAGCGGCGTGGTTCGCATCAGAACGGGGATGGTGAAGAAGTTAGAGGACAGAGTTGATTCGTGTGTTTCGAGATGGTTCGGGCACATGGTGAGGATGGATGAAGGGAGATTGGTGAAAAAGGTGTTGAAGTCAGAGGCGAGTGGACGTAGGCCTAGAGGTAGACCGAAGTTTGGGTGGATGGATTGGATTGTGTGAAGCAGGCGTTAGGAATGAGAGACGTGAGTGTGGAGGTAGCGAGAGAACGTGCACTGGATAGGCGTGAGTGGAGAATGATAGTGAACGGATGTTTTGATGCTGCCCTGATGTGCTTCACCATCCTAGGCATATCGTTGAGAAACGGGATTGTCGTGGACGGGGGGGGGGGGGGTGTCATCATGACGCAGCAAGGGTAAACCAGTAAACCTGTCGGGCCCTGCTGCCGACACTGACCTCGAACCGCACTCATAACCCGGAGGATGTGTTGCGGGGTCCTAGACCAGACGCTTTTGCGCAAAAGAGCTAAGGTGTGCGAGTGTGAGGTGCGCCTTTCCGTCGGTCACCCCATTGCTGGGGATTTCGGCCTTGTGTCTGTATCTGTATCGTATTAAGAACTACAATCTAACTTCGATTTTATTTCATATTGTAAGTCTGTGACTCATTACATAGTCATTACCATTATATCCAAATGCGATGATGCAGAACTGTTTGTCAAGTCACAAGTGCAATAGTTTTATTTTTATATTTGAATGCGAGACCTAACAAAATTAAAATTGTTGTTGTTAGTGTTGTATTTTCCAGATGGAGAGAAAATAGCATCCTATTACTTTAACAAACATTCTTTTTAGGAAACGTATCAATATAAATGTTCACGAAGCCAACGATTCAATATTTTTGTTAAAAATATATTTCTGGTCACTGTCACATATATCTTTTCGATCGAAGTGCGCTGTATGAATTTGCTTTGGCGAAGCAAAGTATCTCTCCAGTCAGTATAACTAAACCCATTGTCATAGTTTCTGTACTTTTTAAAATTAAGTGAAGTTTCAATGATCTATCAGACTATCATAAATATTCTGCAATTAATTGTTTGATTTTTTTTTCCATAGGAATGGAATGCACTGAGCCGGTGAGCCCAAGGCCAACTCGACAGGGGAGTCAGAGAACACTTCAAGAAACACTGAACCTCAAGAAGATTAGGGACATCAACAGTTCTCAAGCTAAGGCAATTCATCGGACTATTGGCGAGATGATGGCTGTTGACAACCAGCCATTTTCTATTGCTGAGTATCTGGGATTTACATGACTAGTCAAACAACTCATGTCAAACTATTGTCTCCCAAGTAGAAAATACTTCACAAGTACTGTGGTACCCCCTAAGAGGCGACACATTATTTCACTCCAATATTTATGGACCACCCTCTCGAAAGATGCATTCATCAGCCTGACTGGTCATTTTCTTTGCAAAAACTTTTATGCAGATGCGATTTTCTTAGTGCTGCCATTTCCTGGATCACACTCAGCAAATAATATTTCACTCATGATCAAAGATGTTATTCATGAATTCAACATAGAAGCGTCCAAAATTCCTCAGATCGTACATGACAACGGAACAAATGTTGTGAAAGGAGTGGAGAATACAGGTTATGGTGGTTTGTCATGTTTCCTCCACACTCTTCAGTTGGTCATCCATGATTGCATTCTGGAACAGAGAATAGTTAACGACATCATTGCTGACAGAAGGAAAATTGTTCCTCACTTCAGTCATTCTCCTCTTGCATGCAGTACTGGAGGCTCTAGAAGAAAACAAGCTACATAAGCAGGTGCTCATTCAGAATGTGCCAACACGGTTTAATAGTACATACTCCATGTTAGAACGTATTTTTGAGCAGAAGAATGCAATTATCAAGTACTGTGCAGATTCCACACACCTTCCCCTGTTTGATGGGAATAAGTGGAGCCTCATTGGAAAGATGACATCACTGTTAAAAATATTCTCAGTGAAAGGAATTGTCTTTCTTCTGAAATAATTCATTCAGTACAGTTCTTGAACCTCTTCATTGACAAGGCTTTAGTTGATCAAAGGTTCACAGATCTGGGTAGCACACTGTCAGCTCTAAAGGCCTCCTTCAACAATAGGTTTGAAAGGTACAGCGCAGGCTACAATACTATTCTTGCTACATACCTTGATCCATGTTATAAGAAGGGTCTCTTCAAGGTAGATTTTACAGATGACTCTTGCAAAGTAAACGCCACTAACATTGAAAGTGAGCTATTAAACATGCTGGTACAAATTAAAGAACTAAAAGATGCTGCAATTACGGCAGACCTCATAGATGCATTGTCCAGCAGTAACGAGTCTGATGAAGGTAGCCAAGTGGGAGGTGAGGCAGTCCTAGAAGAAGCAGTTGAAATGACTTTGATGACTGCTTTAAAGAACTTCTGGCCAATAATAATACTAACTCAACGAAAAAACCTGCTTCACCCACATCTGGCAAAACTACTCCGAAGAGCAGAAGCAAAGAAACTGCTGCAGCTGAACCATTCATCACTATCGATATTGCCAAGTACCTCACTATGAAATTCGAGCCGAAAGACCGAACTCCCCTTCAGTGGTGGAAAGACAATACGAGTGTACTTCCATCTCTTGCACCCTTCGCCAGAAAATATCTTGGTTCTCCTCCATCTTCAATCGCAAGTGAACGTTTATTTAGCATAGGTGGGAACATCTACTCGCCGCACAGAAATCGGCAGCATTAATGGAAAGATGATGATGTTTCTCAACTATAACTTACAGATACAGACACTAGGCCGTATACTCCAGAAAGGGGGGTGGCCGACGGCAAGGCGCACCTCACACCCTCATACGCTCACACTCACACAACTTAGCCCTTTAGTGCTAAAGGATCCGGCCGGTACCCCATCAACATACACTCTGGGTCACGAGTGCAGTCCGAGGATCCGTCGCCAGCAGCAGGGCCCGACAGTTTTCACTGGTTTACCCCCGCCGAGTCATAATGGCCTGGCCCCCCCCCCCACCCACGACCATCCCGACAGCGGGGTGCCCAGGGCGGGAAAGCACATCAGGGGAGAGTAAAAATCAACCATTCACAACTATTCTCCACTCACGCCTGTTCATTGCACGCTCTCTCGCCACCTCCACATTCATGTCTCTCCTTCCCAACGCTTGCTTCACACCATCCATCCACCCAAACATCGGTCTACCTCTAGGCCTGCGACCACTCGCCTCAGCAATTATCACCCTTTTCACCAATATCCTTTCATCCATCCTCTCCATGTGCCCGAACCATCTCAGAACACGCGAATCCACTCTGTCCTCCAACTTCTTCACCATCTCTGTTCTGTTTCGAACCACGTCGTTGGTGATCCGGTCTCTCAGAGTTACTCCAGCCATGCTCCTCAAACATTTCATCTCGAAAACATTCTACCTTCTCCTCTCCTCTGCTCTCACCCCTCAAGCCTCAGCTCCGTAGAGCACAGTTGGGACAACAACACCCTCATACAGCACTCTCTTTGCTTCCATCCCCAACGTTCTACAGCTCATTATACTCTTTAGTGCACCCAACAATTTACATCCCTCCTTCACTCGCGCCTTCACTTCAGTTTCCACTAGTTCGGTTATCTCCTTATGGGAGCCCAGATACTTAAAACCCTGAACTTCCTCCATGAGCTCTCCATTTAGGGTGACACTAATTTTGCTCGCATCGACATTCCTCGAGCATCTCATTACTTTACTCTTGCCGACGTTCACTTGAAGCTTCCTCCTCTCACACACTCTACCAAACTCGGACACTAGCATACATAGCTTCTCCTCCGAATCCGCAACCAGGGCCGTATCATCAGCAAATAGCAACTGGCTCAACTGCCAACTCCGCCCATTCGCTTCCTACAGTTCCAAGCCACGACCCAGCACACTCGCGTTCACCTCCCTGACCACTCCATCCATATAGAAGTTGAACAGTCAGGGAGACATCACGCAGCCTTGTCTCAGTCCCACTTTCACTGTGAACCAATCACTTACCTTGCTCCCCACTCTGATACATGCTCAGCTGTCAGCATAGAAACTCTGTACCGCTTTCAACAGATGTCCGCCCACTCCTTACAAACACAACACCCTCCACAGCGCTTTCCTGTCAATCCTGTCGTATGCCTTCTCCCGATCCATGAAGGCCCAGAACACATCCTTTCCTTTGGCAAGGTTCTTCTCACAGACCTGTCTCACTTCAAAAATCTGATCGGTACACCCTCTACCACTCCTAAAGCCACACTGTTTCTCTTCAATTGCGCAGTGCATAGTCTTTAATCCTTTTGATCAGCACTCTCCCATACAACTTACCAACCACACATAACAGACTGATACCTCTGGAGTTGCAGCAAAAATTCATTCATATGAACGAATGCTGCATAACTTGGTGGTCTTAATTTCCGTTACTAACTGGTAGGCCCAATCAACTTCAGGATCTCATTTCAACTGGATTGTATACATAGCAGAGGATTTAGTTTTCAAACTGTGAAGAATTGTATTTATTAATTTTTTCATGCATATCTGTATCTGTTTGATGATTGACTCTCTTCCAAACTAAAATTATACTTAAACTGTAATTATTGGAGAAGTCTTTTTATGAGAAAGATAAGCTGTCACAGTTAGATACTTCTTGATTTTCAACCATACGATTTTGTAATATTGTCCTCTATGATAGTCTACAAGACTATATGGGATTGTGAATATGTAACTAGAATAAATTCGATTTTAATTAGCTATCACACAAAAGTCATTTTGAAATTTTTGTATTCAAAATAACAAAGTGCACTTGTCTGATAATAATGATTGTTATCAGAATGTTAAATTCAAGCATAACATACCTAATATCTAAATAAATGAGAGGGCTTATCATGTGCTTGTAATTTACCCTTATATTATAGGTAAGAGTGTAATGAGCTACAGGACGTTGGGGATGGAAGCAAAGAGAGGGCTGTACGAGGGTGTCGTTGTCCCAACTGTGCTAAGCGGAGCTGAGACTTGGGGGGTGAGAGCAGAGGAGAGAAGAAGATTGAATGTTTTCGAGATGAAATATTTAAGGAGCATGACTAGAGTGTCGCTGAGAGACAGGTTCACTAATTATGTGGTTCGAATTAGAACGGGGATGGTTAAAAAGTTGGAGTACCGAGTGGATTTTCGTGTTCTGATATGGTTTGGGCACATGGTGAGGATTGTCCCATCACTAATTATAACAATACCTTCATCACATAAGGTCGCATATTAACTACACCACTATGTAGCTGGGTACCGCCAGTCGCTGACAATAAAATTATAAAAGTTAGCGATTTACTAACAGCTTTCTTACCTTTAGTAATAGCTTAACAATATTGTATTTGCCCTTTGCTGCAGCCTCGTGAAGCGGAGTAAACTTCCAGAGGTCGGCAACGTTGACAGAGGCGCCGTGGCGCACAAGCAGCTCAGTCACCTCGTAGTGGCCGTACGAGCAGGCGTTGTGGAGCGGCACCAGACCACTGTGGACACAGCCACTCATCAATAAGACACAAGCAATGGCACATGGTTCTGGCACCAAAAAAGTTATATGGTCGGGAGAATGGCTTAAGACCGAGTTATATGACGTTGTTGCTAAATACTCTATCATCATCTCCTTGCTAGAGTGGGAGAGCTGTGGTCAAAACGCCCATTGCCAATGAGTCTCCACGCCATTTCGGGGGTTGACGGGATTCGGCTATATAGAGCAATCCGCTTTCTGTGCCAGTGCAGCGATCTTGTTTAGCTGCTTCTCGTCTCGTGCGATCCGCCCTTGTGTGAGTGGGTCGTCTTCATCTGTAGGATGGGACCCCAGGCAAGTACATTTTGTTAAAATTTGTGAGGAATCTAAGCAAGCTGCATCCAAACCGGCCTTAGGGTCTCGCGGATGAGGAGGAAGAATTTGCCAGCCACAGCGCTCCTCTCTAGCCAGGCAATGAAGATAAAGCATTTACCAATAAAATCAAACATATTTCATCGCCGCAGGAATTCAACGCTATGACCTATAGACTACAGTTTTGTAGGCTGGATGATGGCGCGAGATAAGCTTTGTCAAGCCTGGGTCACAGGCCAAGAAAAGTTAGCAACCATCAACGACATGTCAGTGGAAGAGGTTATTACGGCGTAATGTGTGGAGGAAGCGCGAAAGGAGAGTCAATAGCAGGTTAGAGGGCAGTACACGGCCAACTCTGCAGCAGATGTGCTTCAATTGGAAAAGATTGTATTTTGAACCGGTTAAGACGTTGAATAGTACGGTAAGCCGTGACCTACAGTGATAGTACGTGACAAGCCTCCTTGACAACATACCATCTGCAAAAACGTTCGAACAGGCGAGGGACAACGACAAATGAGAAAATACAACAACCTACAGGAATAATACCTAGCAAGCCTCCTCCAAGCCCATCAATTTTAGCTAGAAAGGTGAGACAACGGCAAATGGAAGAATACAATGCAACAATCCGGCAACAGCTCGATAATGGAGATTGGACTAGAGTGCCAAGGCTTTCTGGCCCAATGGCAGTCAATGTCCTTCTCTAGCACTTACCGTCAAACCAGCAGCCAGTGATGCATTAATTCAACGACAAATTATCGTCCGTCTCCGGGTTGCTTCGACTCACGGCTTGCTCATGTCACTACTGTTTATAGGGCTGGGTCACAAAAATGTTCCGCTCGGGAGGAGGAAAGAAACAGTGGTCCTCCTGAAAAGAGGAGTCTATCGGTGAGTAAGGATGAAAATGATCAGTTACAACAGGTCAGATTTCAGCTAAGAGGTTTGTTTCACGGAGGTAGCTGAGAAGCGGTTCCGCATGGCTCCTGGGGAAGTGTGTGCGTCGACATTCCATCCAGGTTGGGCACTCCGCTAAGATATGAGCGATTGTAAGAGGGACTAAACAGTCCATGCAGTATGGCGGTGGCGACACCTCCATTAGATGTCTGTGTGTTAGTCAACTTACGTTCAATTCTCAGTCGGCATCGAGTTATCGCTGTCCGTCGAGATCGGCTGTTTCAAGAGGCCCAGTGTTAAACGAACTGTATAGTTTTCACCTAAGGTTTATTCGCACCCGACCAACGGCCGAGCCCCCGTGTTGTTATTATTATTATTTTTACCGACCCATAAAGGCATTTCGGCCAGCACCTCCATAAAGTATGATAACGCCTCGACACGAACAGCCTAACAAGGAACTAACAGCTGCTAGCCTGTCTGCAGCCTTCCTCTTACAAACCCAACTGTCACCTTCGGTGCTAAAGTGTCAAATATAGCGGCGCGTACTGACGCTAAAACTGCTAATATAGATGCGTGCCTAATCAGGAAGTGTTACAATACCCTGTATGTAGATTGCCTAGCCTAACCACGCCACATGTTCAATGTCAAATGCCCGCAAGAGAACGGTCTCTTCCGTGGCCTCAAAACAAGCCCAGCCATCTAGCTTTCCAATACGCCCCACGGTGTTTTGACCTGTTCCTCAGTATATAAGTTCTGCATGTTGCTGAGCCATCAGATTAGACTGGAGGTCTTGTAGCCTAAGACTCAACCTCACGATCTCCGTGCATCCCGGCTATCCCCAGCGTCTCTCTCTCCAATCTTGTCCACCTCATCTGACTTCCCCATAACGTGTTAAAATTGTATTAGCTCGAGAAAAGAACCTCAACTTCAACTCTACTTAAACAACCGCCTGGTTGAATAAACGACTACGAAGCTCGACGCGTTTATTTCCTCAAACACCAGTTTCCTCCAGCGAGAATGGAGAGAAAAGTTAAAACCCAGGGTGTAGGTGTGTTCTTGAAGTGCGCAATTTATTGCTCACATGAACATCAGACGGTTTAGACCATTTCATTTTCCATTCATTTCGAACACTCTTTTAATCGCTGGTAAAAGTCTTTAAATGGAAGTGGACGCTAATCTGCTGGGTCGGGGCCGTTGCAGCTCTTTGCGCTGCTTCATTTGCCCGCTCATTGCC
This sequence comes from Gammarus roeselii, assembly GCA_016164225.1. Classification (NCBI taxonomy): domain Eukaryota; kingdom Metazoa; phylum Arthropoda; class Malacostraca; order Amphipoda; family Gammaridae; genus Gammarus; species Gammarus roeselii. The sequence continues at coordinate 2,582 of SDVV010038815.1, read as the reverse complement.
TACCACCCCACAGTGGTCAGGAACCCAGTACGAACAAACATTTTGTTTTTCGGAGGACAATTGCACAAGCCAGCGCAAGATAGTCGAGACAACAGGGTGGCAATTGTAGAAGATCTCCAGGGTTCGGAACGTGCTAAACCAATCTCTAAAAATTGAGATACTGGCATCTGAGATAGTGTCGGCCGCCAAGAGGGCGTCGAGAATGGCAGTGAGTTTGAGCAGTGAAAACTGACGCTGATGGCGGGAGTCTCCTAGTGACGACGCGCACGGGGAGCACTGCAGCACAGCCCACAGCATCGTCGTCTTTTGAACCATCAGCGGAGATATGCAAGCTACCAGCGTGATGAGTCTCCGCGTGGGTATAAAAATAGTTCGAAGATTTTGGGGTGAATCATCTGCCTTTCGCCAGTAAAATAGTGAGGGCAGAGCATATTTTCTGGTATACGCCAGATGGGAATAGCATCTCGCGGGAGAAGGTCCAACATGATGTGTGGAGGTCCAAGCTCAGCAGTAAGGAGCTCGATGAGTTTTGAGAAGCTCGAGGAGGGAGCCAGATTGGGGTGGATTTGTCGGATTGCGGTACATGTAGGGGAGGTGGGGCGAGCGAGGATAAGACAATAGATTTGGCGGTCGATTTGTTCTCGTCGCAGTGCAAGTCTAGGCTCACCAGTTTCACAAAGAAGGCTGAGAATAGGGGAGGATCGGGAAGCTCCAGTACAAGCGCGAATTGCGGCATTGTGAACAGACTCCAATGTTTTGAGAATATTTGGTTTCGCGGAGCCATAGTCAACTTTGGACTGGATGATAGCGCGGTAAAGGCGTAATGCCGAAGTTCGGTCTGCTCCCCGGGTGAAGTGAGATGTAATCCAAAGAATGATAGATTGCTGTAAGCAGTCTATCTCAAGTTTCTGCTTGTGGTACTTCCAGGTTAGTTTCTGGTCGAATATTAGTCCTAAAAAGCGGACTGTAGGTAGGAAAGGTCTGGTTCCGTGTATGTGCCGGACCGGTAAATAAAAAGTGCACATGCTTTGCCGTAAGAGATTGTAAAGCCTCGAGACTCTGTTCAAGCAACCACCTGGGCAATTGCAATCGGCAATCGGCTGTTGTCGTTGAAGGTGGGACACAACTGGCGCCGATGCGTAGATCATAAAGTCTTCAACGTACAGAGACCAACTCACGGAGGGAGGGAGGGAGCACCCCCGAGATCCCATTATTGGCAATCGCGACTAGAGTGAACGAAAAGACGCTACCTTAGGGACCCTTTTATCTTGGGAATGTATGTTTGAGAAGTGGTTGCCGATTTTAGCTCGGAAGACTCCCTGCCGGAGGAAGTTCTGTATAAAAAATGCCAAGTGATCCCGGTGTCTCATCTGATGGATCTATCAGAGGATGTCATAGCACCAGGTTGTATCTTATGCCTTCTCAAGGTCAAAGCACCAGAGCACCTTCGATGTCAGTCACAATGCGTATTAATGCGTCCTGAGCTGATAGCAACTTTAAAAATCCCAATTGTAATGGGGAGAGGGGTGGTGAGTTTGCTTCTAGGTGCTGGGTCAGTCGGGCATGAACAATCTTCTTCAGGACTTTCGCTACACACGAGGTGAGGGCTATAAAGCGGTAGCTGGACAGTTCCTCGGTACGCTTGCCAGGTTTAGGGGAAGACAGAACCACTGCCTCCCTCCACCGATCGGGGTGGGAATGGGTAGACCAGACTGAGTTGTAAGTAGGACACAAGTAGGCGAGTGCAAAGGGATGTAGGTGCCGGAGCATCTCGTAGGAAATTAGGTCCTCACCAGGAGCGGAGTGGTTAGAGGTAAGAATTGTACCGAGGATTTCGCGTACCGTGATAGGTTAATTGTAAGGTATAGGGCAATTTGCGGAGAAATCCAGATCATTTCGCTCCGCTCTACGTTTTGAGTTACGGATAGCAGGGTTGTACCAAATATCCCAGTAAACGAAGTAGTGTGTTGCAAAAAGTTCAGACACTTCCTGAGGGTCGATGTTGGTAGTCTCCACGCCCCTTAAGGGTGGGGGTGGGGAAGATAACAGTACATTCCCGTCATTTTCTGTGGGCGGGACCTCACTTTAGACATGGGTGTGTTGACATTGATGGATGATACAAAGCTTCGCCATGATTCTTTTCGAGATACAGATACAGACACTAAGCGCATCCCCCAGAAAGGGGGGTGGCCGACGGCAAGGCGCACCTCACACCCCCATACGCTCAAACTCACACAACTGAGCCCTTTTGTGCTAAAGGGACCGGCCGGTAGCCCCTCAACTTACACTCTGGGTCCCGAGTGCAGTCCGAGGAACCGTCGTCAGCAGTAGGGCCCGACAGTTTTTACTGGTTTACCCCCGCCGCGTCATAATGACCGCCCCCACCCACGACCATCCCGACACTCACGCCTGTTCATTGCACGCTCTCTCGCAACCTCCACATTCATGTCTCTTCTTCCCAACGCCTGCTTCACACCATCCATCCACCCAAACTTCGGTCTACCTCCAGGCCCGCGACCACTCGCCTCCGCATTCATCACCCTTTTCACCAATCTCCCTTCATCCATCATCTCCATGTGCCC
>SDVV010038814.1:0-10692 GCA_016164225.1 Gammarus roeselii | reverse complement strand
AAACATGGAGCATCAAACATGAAGCCCCAAACATAGAGCCCCAAACGCATGTAACTCCTCGGGGGGTACAGGATGGGAATAGGATTAGGTAGGACCAAGTCTTCAACGAATATCAAGCAATGCTTCTTCAATCGGTAAGGCAACTTGAGTTTGAGTTTATTACGCAATTTAAATGTGCACTAGGCCTAACTGCTAAATAAAGCCTGCGAATGGAATGCTTGTTAAATCTAAATATACAGCGAAAACGTATACTGTCATATTCATGTGGATCTTCAATTGTACGTTAAAGCTCGTGGCTCATCCAATCAGCTGGTAAATGGTAATAGTTACAGCGTCAACAACAGGAGGTTAAACGACGAGCCGCAGCATTTATGCGAATACGACTTCATTCCATTTGCTCAGAACACGAATGGGCGATACAACTTTACGAAACGTCTTCAAGATGAGACTGGAGGCCGAGCGGATCTCAGTCAGAAACAAATGACTACACAAAGACGCAAAACACCCCTGCCGGCAGGCTTGGATTTAACTGATATGAAGCGTCCTGTAGAGGACTCGCAAACGGTGTTCATTAAAATAATTTATATTGGCATTTCTGTTAGTGCGTGATGTCAAAAAATAACACCCTATGAAATAAAATGTTGCTTCTTGGCTATGGTTCAGTGCTGGTAGAATTACCTTCAATTTGATAGGGTAGCCGGTGCTGCCATCTAGCGAACACACCTACATTGAAGGAGGCACTCAAAATAAAGCGTGCAGCAAGAGCTTACCCGTCTTGGTGTAGTTTACCGTCTTAATTGAACCCTCAATTGTTGTTAGCAGCGAATCCCTCTGCGCTGCCCTACATTTGACCAGGCCTAGCAGACCATGTGGGCAAACCCAACCATCGTGCTCCGCTTAGAAACTGCAGTCGAAACCTTTCGCACGGAGACCGTAAACTCATTACTGTATCCTATATATCACACTTTGTGATTACAAGAGGCACTTCGTCATATATTTTCCTGTGTAACTACACGAGACAATGCGGTAATAACCTCTCAGCCCATCTCCCATGCACACGGCGCTTCAAATAAATTGAATCCCAACCCCCATGCCTAGGCGTTCAGGTGTTGTTTATCATCTTTGCGATTACTAAGGCAAGTAGTCACCATCTGACACCCAGAAGGCGTTCGAAAAAAATGACTCCTTGTGGCGCATCGAGTCCTATAGCAAATGTGGTCTATGGTACCATGGTCCACCGTGCGGCGCGCTATGTTGGCAGTATAATGAGGAGAGTTGTGTCGAGAAGCACCAGTTGCTCAAAATAGCTGCGACTGTCTCCAACGAGCAGCGACTACACGCAGTCCTACATCATTCATCGCTGTATCTAGTGTATATCTCTGAGCAGGGACATTGTGCTATAACAATGATAAAACAGAGGAATTGGTAGGCGACCCTAAACCGTACAATACACACGAAAGCTTGAATCACAACTTTTGTTCTGCTGGATGGCTTAGTGGGTGAAGTGCTCGACTGATATCACTGCGACGCGGGATCGAATCTTGACGAGGAGTGAAGTTTTTCCAATGATGAATTCACTGCCCATATACATGAATTTCCCAACGTTATTGTCGGTATATTCTCTCTATAGTCTTCGACGATATCTCAAATGCACCACTACTGGTCTGATGCCATTAAAACAGCTCACAGGTACATCATAGACCTCGTACGCGGTGGTCCTTCATCCCCTCAAATTGACTGCGCACGATTTACAGTGTTGATACATAACACTAGATGACGGTGATTAACTAAAGACAAGCCTGAATCGAGGCAATTGATATGGCTGGTAGCAGTAAAGAGTTGGATACAAAATAAATAACCGTTGTGGAGGCAAGGGAGCAGTAAGTGGTCAACAGCATAACAATTTGCCGTGTAAAGTGCAACTAAATCAGACATGCACTCAGTAATTGCTCTAATGCAGCTGAGACTAACGAGAGCTGAGTCAACAGTTCAACATGCGAGCATAATCAGCACACGATAATAATGTCAGAGTCAAAGCACCGGCCTGTATGGTACATCCAAGTTCAAATATGCAACAGCTCAGTTAGAGAATATATCAGTAATTATGCACGTCCTAACATTCATGTTCAGGCTTCTACTGGAACGACGCCTGGGCAGCGAAGCTCGCTAAGCCGCCCTACATTTGGGATTTGCACACATGGTCTGAGCATTACTGTATAGACGTCTTCTGAAGCGACGCCTGGAAAACAGGTACAGTCTGAGCATTACTGTTTAGGCGTCTTCTGAAGCGACGCCTGGAAAAAACAGGTACAGTCTGAGCATTATTGTTTAGGCGTCTTCTGAAGCGACGCCTGGAAAACAGGTACAGTCTGAGTATTACTGTTAAGGCGTCTTCTAAGCGACGCCTGGAAAAAACAGGTACAGTCAGAGCACTACTGTTCAGGCGTCTTCTGAAGCGACGCCTGGAAAACAGGTACAGTCTGAGAAAACAGGTATAGTCTGAGCATGCCCAGCAGTGTCGCCTGTAGACCATACCCAGCAGTGTCGCCTGTAGACCATGCCCAGCAGTGTCGCCTGTAGACAATGCTCAGCAGTGTCGCCTGCAGATCATGCCCAGGGCAGTCTCGCCTGCAGACCATGCCCAAGGCAGTGTCGCCTGTAAACTATGCCCAGCAGTGTCGCCTGTAGACCATGCCCAGCAGTGTCGCCTGTAGACCATGTCCAGCAGTGTCACCTGTAGACCATGTCCAGCAGTGTCGCCTGTAGACCATGCCCAGCAGTGTCGCCTGTAGACCATGTCCAGCAGTGTCACCTGTAGACCATGACCAGCAGTGTCGCCTTTAGACCATGCCCAGAGCAGTGTCGCCTGTAGACCATGCCCAGAGCAGTGTCACCTGTAGACCATGCCCAGAGCAGTGTGTCGCCTGTAGACCATGCCCAGCAGTGTCGCCTGCAGACCATGACCAGCAGTGTCGCCTGTAGACCATGCCCAGAGCAGTGTCGCCTGTAGACCATGCCCAGAGCAGTGTCGCCTGTAGACCATGCCCAGAGCAGTGTGTCGCCTGTAGACCATGTCCAGCAGTGTCGCCTGTAGACCATGTCCAGCAGTGTCGCCTGTAGACCATGTCCAGCAGTTCGCCTGTAGACCATGTCCAGCAGTGTCGCCTGTAGACTATGTCCAGCAGTGTCGTCTGTAGACCATGTCCAGCAGTGTCGCCTGTAGACCATGTCCAGCAGTGTCGCCTGTAGACCATGTCCAGCAGTGTCGCCTGTAGACCATGCCCCAGCGGCGTGCGCCTGTCAGCGCTAATTGAATGATTGCGTCAGCTAACAAGGCCCGCCTGCCGTTCATGAATGACCAGTGTCCACACCGGGCACAGATAACTGCAGCCTAATGAGATAGCAAGCAACTGCACGACGATGCTATTATAATGATTGCACTGAACAATCGATAGAGGAACAGAAGGCAAGTCTGCATCCTGAAATATAAACAAACGAAAAATTTAGCAATAAAAATCTCTAGTTAATTTCTTAATTGCTAGCCTAATATTGCAAAGCCAACACGTGGCTACAAAGTTTAATTAAAACCGAAATGTTATAAATAAAGTTTTCTGTGAATATTGCGTCGTTACGATTTTTTAGCTCCTGTTGATTTCTTTTCCGGCCGACAACATCAACAACTAGAACACAGTGTACCAGAGATAGATCATTAGAACACAGTGTACAAGAGATGGAACATAAGAACACAGCATACAAGAGATGGATCATTAGAACACAGCGTACAAGAAAAATAACATTGGAACAGCGTACTGGAAATGGAACATTAGAACACAGCGTACAAGGCCCAAATTAGAACACAACGTACAAGAGATGGAACGTTAGAACACAGCGTACACGAGATGGGACATCAGAGCATAGCGTACTAGAGATGGAAAATTTGAACGCAGTGAACAAGAGATGGAACATCAGAACACAGCGTACAAGAGATGGAAAATTTGAACGCAGCGAACAAGAGATGGAACATCAGAACCCAGCGTACAAGAGATGGAAAATTAGAATGCAGCGAACAAGAGATGGAACATCAGAATGTACCGATGTACGAGTAACGGCTCTTTTGCAGTATCGTCATCTATGAGAAAATGGCCGCTACTAGTGTTACTTATGAACGAATACACAATAAATGGCAATACATCAATTGATTAATTCTTTTTCGTCAACTTTTGCATAAAATTGTCTTGGAATTCCAAGGGTAGAAAATTGTGCATGATTGCAGTAACAACAGAATTATAAATTTGAGGAAACATCAAAATGGTCGTTGGTAGACCGACTTAGATCTATAGCAGTTTTATAATTGGATACAGACTAAAGAAGTTCTTCCAATGATAAAATCGCTGTTGACCTTTCGCTCTTCTGCTGTAACTGCAATAGAGCAAAATTTTCTACATTTGAAATTCTAAGACAATTCTATGCATAAGTTAAAAAAAAATCAATCAATTGATATATTGACATTTATTGTGTATTCATTTATAAGTAACACTAGTATCGACCATTTGTCCACAGATGACGATACTGCAGAGGAAAGTCTATACCACCGTAACCCATACTTCGGTACCAGCGAGGAGCCTGGGCCGCATCCCTGCACTCTTCGGTAACATACAACCCAACCCATTTTACAAGTGAGCCACAACACTTCCGCTTTTATGACGCAAGTCAGAGATGATCCGATGTCCAAATTACGGTTGATACCCATGTTCCTAAAAAGCCGATACTTGGCCGTAGCAGAGAGGTACTTCCAAAATTATTACCTCGTTGAATCATTAGAGGACGGTTTTATGCATAACTGAATACGAAATTAATTTATATATGTAATTTGTATCCGATACAAATTCATATCAGAAACAAGCAAAACATTGATGAATGTATCGGTGGTATCCGCCTACTTTCCACCGATACACCAATGAAGATACGATGGTACACACTAGTCATTATCTACACCCCTATGGTTGAGTTAGTTAACACACTTTATAACAGCCTTAAGCATGCAACCAAACCCGGTTCACACCTACACACCTCTGCCGCTGACTTCGCTAACACACTTTATAACAGCCGTAAGCATGCAACCAAACCCAGTTAACATCTATACCTCTACCGCTGACTTTGCTAACACACTTTACAACAGCAGTTAGCATGCAACAAAGCCCCGTTTACATCTATACCTCTGCGGCAGAGTTAGTTAACACACTTTACAACAGCCGTTAGCATGCAACAAAGCCCTGTTCACATCTATACCTCTGCGACAGAGTTAGTTAACACACTTTACAACAGCCGTTAGCATGCAACAAAGCCCTGTTCACATCTATACCTCTGCGCAGAGTTAGTTAACACACTTTAAAACAGCCGTTAGCATGCAACAAAGCCCTGTTCACATCTATACCTCTGCGGCAGAGTTAGTTAATACACTTTACAACAGCCGTTAGCATGCAACAAAGCCCTGTTCACATCTATACCTCTGCGGCAGAGTTAGTTAACACACTTTACAACAGCCGTTAGCATGCAACAAAGCCCTGTTCACATCTATACCTCGACGGCAGAGTTAGTTAACACACTTTACAACAGCCGTTAGCATGTAACAAAGCCCTGTTCACATCTACACCTCTGCGACTGAGTTAGTTAACACACTTTGAAACAGCCGTTAGCATGCAACAAAGCCCTGTTCACATCTATACCTCTGCGGCATAGTTAGTTAACACACTTTACAACAGCCGTTAGCATGCAACAAAGCCCTGTTCACATCTATACCTCTGCGGCAGAGTTAGTTAACACACTTTACAACAGCCGTTAGCATGTAACAAAGCCCTGTTCACATCTATACCTCTGCAGCTGAGTTAGTTAACACACTTTACAACAGCCATTCGCATGCAACAAAGCCCTGTTCACATCTATACCTCTGCAGCTGAGTTAGTTAACACACTTTACAACAGCCGTTCGCATGCAACAAAGCCCTGTTCACATCTATACCTCTGCGACAGAATTGGTTAACACACTTTACAACAGCCGTTAGCATGCAACAAAGCCCTGTCAATATTATTACTCCAAAACTCCCGCTCTTATGACTTGAGGTGCAGGACTTAACATCACTTCAGCTGTTAATAACAAAAGGCGCTTAACGTTACTCGCAGCCCAATCTTGCAGGGTAATGTTTACTCAGCACAACCCACTCAGGCTGTTAACAGCCTCGCTACATGCAGGGCAGGAGCGTGTAACAATGCAGGTATAAGGGGCAACGGCTTCATTGGAATCCAATAAGACCGTGCTTGTAGCGCCACTGGAGAGCATAGGTACGAAGCTAAAGTACCAGACCGCTAGATGGCAGCGATGCCTGCTTGGCTGGCGGGAGCAAACAAATTTTTCACACCGACAATCTAATACAAGTCCTGACACCTTTATTTGATTGAATCAATTCTCAGAAGATGTCGAACAATCGTTATACTCGTGATAAACCTCATTATTATCCAATTAAAGATGCCACGGCGGCTAGGACGGATGCCCTCCTGCAAAGTCGCATCAAGTGGTCAGAGGCACGGAAGCCAACAGCGTATCAGTGGCCGGTCATACCCAATAGGTGTATTGGCGACATCGTCAAACATACTAGACCAGTTGCTTCCGCGGGTAAAGTTTTGTTTCGTAGTCTAGATACAGCATAAATAACCTTGTGGTACAGCGTGGGCCAGGTGTCAGAGGGGTATAAAAGCAGCCACTATCTAGAAAGATAGTGCATCTCGAAGGCACCTATAAGGTTTACAAGTGTTTACAAGTGTAAGAAGACAACAACAGGTCTAATGGCCCAAACTAGGTTGCCTTCTGATTGATTTGATTTGGGCCTCATTTCCACCAGAGCCTCTCAACGTTGCCTTCTGATAGCAAGAGGATTATTTTGAAGTTGAACGTCCAAGAGAGTTTCATGTGCTGTTTCTGTTTTTATAACTTCAAGAAAGGGAACGTTTAGGTATTCATCGACGATACATGTAGAACTTGTCGAGCCGCGACTTAAACGTTTTGATTATATGGCTGTTTACAACCTCCGATGGAAGTTTGTTCCATCTTTAGGGAAGGCCAAGACCGCCTCAGGATAAAAGCCTGAGTATTTCTGTTCTGACGTCACATTACCGAGTGAAAGCAACCAATCCGAAAAGCAGAAAGCATCTACTAACGACAACTATAGAACTGGATGTGATACTTGTGTTCCCTTATTGGTCGCCTCCCCTCAGTTATGGGTCGTCACAGCAGCAATGCAGATCTGCATCTTCAGGTGGCCTTGGTAGCGCCTGGGTTAAGAGTGTTGTGCAGAACTAATCAATACTATAAGTCTATAAACGAAGCAGCGAAAAAATCGCGTACATTTATAACAATAGGTTACATTTACTGAAATCGTTCTTCAAACTATTTGTACGGCTATTATCTTCTGTACTGATATATACATATTTTTCAGCTGTTGATCAATAGGTAGTTCTATTTCCATTTCCAATAGGTAGCTTAATTCTGCATTAAAGATCTTGATGGAAGAAGTTTTTGTGCTCTTCCTTTGCTAAGCTTATTATTTCGAACATGTACCAGCGGCAAAACAACCACTTCGTTCTGTTCAACACTAGGAAAGTTGTCCAGAAAAATCAAAATCTGAGTAATAACTACGCAAGTATAACAGTGGTGGGTAATTTAACGCATCATTGACATTGATGGTGACTCCCTCTGAGTTGATGACCACCACGTCGAGTACTACAACATGTATGGTTCTTTCTATGGTGAGCGTTAACCTTCGGACAATGAAATCATATGCGCCGCCTAGCATTGGTTTTGAATTTTTTATAGAAAAGGTACTTCAATGATATGATCAAGTTAAGAGAGTGACCGGCATATTGAGAGACCTGACACTAGTATGGGCTATTGACCATTGTATCTACAGTCTCGTCTAGTGGTGCTGACAGGTCGTCGATACGAACTATTTAACGCTGCATCGACATTCTCATCTAGTGGTGCTGACAGGTCGTACGAACTATTTAACGCTGCATCGACATTCTCATCTAGTGGTGCTGACAGGTAGTACAAGCTATTCAACGTTGTATCGACATTCTCATCTATTAGTACTGACAGATAGTACGAACTATTGAACGTTCTCAGTTTTTTCATCTAGTGGTGCTGATATAGTACGAACTATTGAACGCTGTATCGACATTCTCATCTATTGGTGCTGTCAGATAGTTCGAACTATTCAACGTTGTATCGACATTCTCATCTATTGGTGCTGACAGATAGTACGAACTGTTTAACGTTGTATGAGTATTCTCATATAGTGGTGCTGACAGATAGTACGAACTATTTGACGTTGTATCGACATTTTCATCTATTGGTGCTGACAGATAGTACGAACTATTTAACGTTGTATCGACATTCTCATCTATTGGTGCTGACAGATAGTACGAACTATTTAACGTTGTATCGACATTCTCATCTAGTGGTGCTGACAGATAGTACGAACTATTTAACGTTGTATCGACTTTCTCATCTAGTGGTGCTGACAGGTAGTACGAACTATTTAACGCCGCATCGACATTCTCATCTACTGGTGCTGACAGGTCGTACGAACTATTTGACGCTGCATCGACATTCTCATCTAGAGGTGCTGACAGATAGTACGAACTATTTAACGTTGTATCGACATTCTCATCTATTGGTGCTGACAGATAGTACTAACTATTTAACGTTGTATCGACATTATCATCTATTGGTGCTGATAGATAGTACAAACTATTTAACGTTGTATCGACATTCTAATCTATTGGTGCTGACAGATAACATGAACTATTTAACGTTGTATCGACATTCTCATCTATTGGTGCCGACAGATAGTACGAACTATTTAACGTTGTATCGACATTCTCATCTATTGGTGCTGACAGATAAAACGAACTATTTCAAGTTGTATCGACATTCTCATCTAGTGGTGCTGACAGGTAGTACGAACTATTTAACGCCGCATCGACATTCTCATCTACTGGTGCTGACAGGTCGTACGAACTATTTAACGCTGCATCGACATTCTCATCTAGTGGTGCTGATAGATAGTACAAACTATTGAACGTTGTGTCGACATTCTTATCTAGTGGTGCTGACAGATAGTACGAACTATTTAACGTTGTATCAACATTCTCATCTATTGGTGCTGACAGATAGTACGAACTATTTAACGTTGTATCAACATTATCATCTATTGGTGCTGACATTGTACGAACTATTTAATGTTGTATTGACATTCTCATCTATTTGTGGTGTCATAGTACGAACTATTTAACGTTGTATTGACATTCTCATCTATTGGTGCTGACAGATAGTACGAACTATTCAACGTTGTATTGACATTCTCATCTATTGGTGCTGACAGATAGTACGAACTATTTAATGTTGTATTGGCAATCTCATCTATTGGTGCTAACAGATAGTACGAACTATTGAACGTTGTATCAGTATTCTCATCTTGTGGTGCTGACATAGTACGAACTATTTAACGTTGTATTGACATTCTCATCTAGTGGTGCTGACTTGATACGACCTATTTAACGTTGTATCGACATTCTCATCCATTGGTGCTGACAGATAGTACGAACTATTTAACGTTGTATCAGTATTCTCAACTAGTGGTGCTGACATAGTACGAACTATTTAACGTTGGATTGACATTCTCATCTATTGGTGCTGACAGATAGTACGAACTATTGAACGTTGTATCGACATTTTCATCTATTGGTGCTGACAGATAGTATGAACTATTCAACGTTGTATCGGCATTCTCATATATTGGTGCTGACAGATAGTACAAACTATTTAACGTTGTATCGGCATTCTCATCTATTGGTGCTGACAGACCGTACGAACTATTTAACGTTGTATCGACAATCTCATCTATTGGTGCTGACAGATAGTACGAACTATTTAACGTTGTATCGACATTCTCATCTAGTGGTGCTGACAGATAGTACGAACTATTTAACGTTATATCGACAATCTCATCTAGTGGTGCTGATAGATAGTACGAACTATTAATCGTTGTATCGACATTCTCATCTATTGGTGCTGACAGATAGTACGAACTATTAATCGTTGCATCGACATTCTCATCTAGTGGTGCTGACAGATAGTACGAACTATTTAACGCTGTATCGACATTCTATCTAGTGTGCTGACAGATAGTACGAACTATTAATCGTTGTATCGACATTCTCATTTATTTGTGCTGACAGATAGTACGAACTATTTAACGTTGTATCGACATTCACATCTAGTGGTGCTGACAGATAGTACGAACTATGAATTGTTTTATCGACATTCTCGTTTATTGGTGCTGACAGATAGTACGAACTATTTAACGTTGTATCGACATTATCATCTATTGGTGCTGACAGATAGTACGAAGTATTTAACGTTGTATCGACATTCTCATCTATTGGTGCTGACAGATAGTACGAACTTTTAATCGTCGTATCGACATTCGCATCTATTGGTGCCGACAGATAGTACGAACTATTTAACGTTGTATCGACATTCTCATCTATTGGTGCTGACAGATAGTACGAACTATTTAACGTTGTATCGACATTCTCATCTATTGGTGCTGACAGATAGTACGAACTATTTAACGTT
>SDVV010038813.1:0-10692 GCA_016164225.1 Gammarus roeselii | reverse complement strand
AAATACGAGCATATCGTGACCGTATATAATGAGCCAGTCCGGTCTGCTGGTTCTTCTAGCACAGTAGCACTCTTGCAGTGTTTGTTGCCCTTGCTACCTTTTTATCCCTTTGTATGTGTATATGTGTTTGTATATTGGGTAGCACCTTGGGGGCTTTGGGTAGTGGCCCTTTAGTTCCAGGGACCCCCTTTTTATATTGCATTCAATTATTGTATTGTTTGCAGGTGCCCCGACCTTCATATGCTGACCTGTAGATCTGGCAGAGTATTATTACCTTGTCATGTTGTAATTCGCGGTGCAGGATGTGCTTGCCAGCCTGTTGTAAATATTGTAATAAAGATTTAATAAAGAGAGAGTGGTAAATGCAAGTCGGCCAGTTGGCCGCGTCTCTTCTCACGTCCGTGACTAAGAGTTCCTATTTGGGAGGATAGGACAGCTATAAGGGGTGTGAGGAGGCTGTCTCAACGGGTTGGTGAGCGCATCTGAACCTGGTGCCTAGAAGGGACCCATACATATTTTTCCCCCAAAGAGCACTCAGTGCGGCCCGTTAACAACCCAACACAATCTCTCTTTTGCTCCCCATCCTATATTTACTTAACTTTTATTGTCCTCTTCTGCATCCAAGACCCTTTGTAGCAGGGGTCTTAGAATCATGCTACCGTAACCCTTGCATGTCGTAGAAGGCTACTATAATGGAAGCCCTGTAGCCGGAGAGTTAGAATCGTGCTACTGCAACCCCTGCATGTTGTGGAAGGCGACAAATAAGGGCGGAGCAAGGGGACTAGGAATCCCCTCCTCCCAAACATATTGTCAGTGTTGCTGAATGTGCGTTGTTTGTTGTATGTATGAAACAAAGATGAGAGATTGGTGAGATGTTCGTGAGGAAGAAGTTTGATGTGTTGTCGCTGAGTGAGACGAAGTTGAAAGAAAAGGACGAATTCGAATTTGGTGTGTTAAGTGGAAGAAAGGTTGGGCACGAGATGGTGTGGTACCGATATGGAGTGATCGGTTAGCTAATAGCATCATCGAGTGGAAGGAGGTGTCCTCACGATTGATGTGGGTGAAAGTAAGTTAGGTGTAGAAAGATGAGCATTTTTGACTTGGTACAGACCTGGTAGCAAGAGGTGTGAGCAGGAGAGGGAGCAATTTTGGACTTACCTGGGAGTGTCTCGAGAGTTTTAGAGGTCAATTCAATGTGGTTGTACTGGGCGATCTTAATGCAAGAGTTGGAGATGTAGTGGTGGAGAAAATCTGATAGGTCTGTGCACGGATCAGGAACTGGTGGTCGGAAACAGCTTGTTCAAGATGCGAGACATACACAAGCACACATGGGTAAGGATGGCCCATGGTGCAGGAGGGAAAGGAGCGCTGATGGATTTTGTGCTGATTTCAAGAAGAGTGGTAGGAAGGCTGTTGGATGTGCGGGTGTTGAGAAGGGAGGATGGTGGTGTGTCTGACCATCTGCTGGTGGAAGAAAGATTTAGAGTGGAGCAGAGGTGGAAGGGGAACAAGAGTGGGAGGAGGAAGAGAGGTTGTGAAGGAGTGAACCGAATGCGCAAAACAGGGCTAAGGAATTCCAGCAGGCGTTGAGGGAGGAATATGACAACGTGAGAGGGAAGGACATGCGAGATGTGGAGGAAGAATGCAAGACGTTCAGAGACGCGGTGTTCAAATGTGCAAAAATGGGTGTGGTGTGCGCAGTGTGGGCGGGTGCAGAAGAAAGGGCTACAAGCGGTGGAACGAGGTGATCAAACTGACGGTGGCGCAGAAAAGAAAAGCTTTAAAAGAGTGGTCGCAAGCGAGGTCGATGGTGACCTATGGCAACTATAAAAATAAGAGGAAAGAGGTAAAGCGGGTGTTGAGAGGAGCTAAAGGGACACTAAAAACAAGTGGGGCAGGCGGTTGTGCCAGAATTTAGAAAACAAAAGGTCTGGAAAGAGGTGAAGAGGATGAAGAAGGGGAAGACGGGAAAGGAGGAGACGGTGAAAGATGAAAACGGCCAGTTGTTGACGGAAAGTGGCGTTGAACAGAAAATGTGGGCCAAATATTTTGACGAGTTGTTGAATGTCGAGGATGGCAGAGAGGCTGACATTGTTGCTGTGGGTGGTGGTGTACAGATGCCGGTTTTTGTAGAGAGACGTGTTGCGTACATTACTAGGGAAAAGGTGCAGGACGCGGTAGAGGTGATGAAAGCAGGGAAATCCCCCGGTTTGGATGGTTTTGCGACCGAGGGCCTGAAATAGGGTGGAGTGATGATTGTAGAATGGCTGGTGAGGCTATTGAATCTGTTTTGTAGCGGGAGGGTGCTGATTGAGGGGCGCAGTGCATGCATTGTTCCACTGTACAAGGGCAAAAGAGATAAACATAAGTGCTGCAACTCAAAAATTATCAGTTTACTAGTTTACTATGTGTGGTCGGTAAGTTATACGGGCGAGTACTGATTAACAAGATTACACACTGTATGGATGGCGCAGCTGGAGAGGAACAGTGTGGCTTAAGGAGTGGTTGAGATTTTTGCACGCAACAAGTCTGTGAAAAGTACCTTGGAAGGGAAAAGATGTGTTTTGGGCTTTCATGGATTTGGAAAAAGCCTACAAGTTTGTCAGGGAAGCAATGTGGAGGGTGTTGCGTTTGTATGGAGTGGGTGGAAACCTGTTGAAAACAGTTCATAGTTTCTATGATGACAGCAGAGCATGTGTTCGAGTGGGGAGCAAGGTGGCCAATTGGTTTACAGTGAAAGTGGGTCCAAGACAAGGTTGCGTCATGTCTCTCTGGCTGTTCAATATCTACATGGATGGAGTGGTCAGAGAGGGGAACGCTAGGGTATTGGGCCGTGGCTTGGAGCTGTTAGAAAAGGATTGGCGGAGTTGGCAGTTGAACCAGTTACTGTTTGCGGATGATACGGCACTGGTGACGGATTCAGAGGAGAAGCTGTGTGTGCTAGTATTCGAGTTTGGTAGTGTGAGAGGAAGAAGCTTCGAGTGAACATGGATAAAAAAGAGATGCTCGAGGAATGTCAGTGCGAGCAGAGTTTGTGTTCTAATTGGAGAGTTTTTGGAGGAAGTTCAATATTTCACGTATCTGGCTCCCATGTGGAAAGACTGAACAAGTGGAAACTGCAGTGAAGTCATGAGCGATAGAAGGGTGTAATGTGTTGGGTGCACTGAAGCGTGTAATGATCTGTAGGACGTTGGAAATTGAAGCAAAGTGGGCTGTATGAGGGTGTATTTGTCCCAACTGTGCTCTACAGGGCTGAGACTCGAGGGGTGAGAGCAGAAATGAGAAGAGGGTTGAATGTTTGAGAAACATGATGAGAATGGATGGAAGTTGGTGAAAAGGGTGTTAAACACAGAAGCGAGTGGATGTAGGCCTAGAGGGAGACCAAAGTTTGGGTGGATGGATGGTATGAAGCAGGCGTTAAGGAGAGACTTGAAGCGAGAGAGCATGCAAGGAATAGGCGTGAGTGGAGAATGATTGTAATTCGATTATTTTTGACGCTGCCCTGCTGTGCTTTCCCACCTTTGGCATTTCGTTGAGGGACGGGATGGTCGCGGGCAATGGGGGGGGGGGGGGCATGTCATCATGACGCAGCAGGAGTAAACCAATTTGCACTATCGGGCATTGCTGCCGATTTTGACCTCGGACCGCACTCATGACCGGGAAGATGTGTTGCGGGGTCTTCCGGCTGGACCCTTAAGCACAAAAGGGCCAAGTTGTGTGAGTGTATGAGGAGTGTGAGGTGAACCTTGCCGTCGGCCACTCCTCTTTTTGGGAGATTCGGCCTAGTGTTGGTGTCGGTATCTGTACATTCAAATCTCACAGATGTACAACAAATTGATAATCCTCCCCCTTTTTAATCCAGTGCAATAAAATGCCTTTTGACCTGACAAAAAAAAAGACATTTTTACAGGTATTTTAATTTGCCAACAATTGACTGGTCTTTATTAATGGTTACATTCGACCAATCAATAGGAATTTTGTAGGCTCCTTTTCTTTCTGATTCTTGTAGTGGGTAAGGGAGCCTATATTTTCATTGTCTGATAATACACAGGATTTTGTTGGTGAGGTGTCTCTTATAGCCCTTCAGCCCCGCAGCCGGCATCCTCTCGTTGTCGTCAGTGGGGAGTGCCAGGAACGCGTGATCACTCAGATCACGCGGCCATGCCAACCTCACAGGCGAAAATATGACACAGGGCGGGTTGAGACTCTTCTATTGTGGCCGGGGTCCCAGACGCCGCCACCACAGGCAAGGCATCTTGATGGAGTTGGCCCGCATGACCGATGAACGCTTCCTTGTCGCGCCTTCATGCAGCATAGAGCATCTAATAGTCACTAGCTACACAAAAAGATTTGGGTGTCAGAGCGGATACAAGTCTTAGATTCCACCATCATATCCGTGTGGAGCAACGAGAGCATCTAAGTGTGTCCCTGCACAAAATGATTTGGGTGTCAGAGTGGATACCAGCTTTAAATTCCACCAGCATATTTATGTGGTGCAATGTAGAGCATCTAAGGGTGTCTCTACACGAAAAGGTTTGGGTGTCAGAGTGGATATGAGTCGTAGATTCCACCATCATATTTGTGTGGTGGAATTCATGAGTGTTTCTTGTGGGAACCACAGCAATAATTTGTGTACCGAGTCCAACCAAATCATCTGCATTTGATCGCGTCCGCGTGCCGCATGTAGAGGAAACCGTAGGTGGGACATGGGCAAGTGTTGGGGTCAGGGTTGGGTTCTATGTCACCAGCTTGGAGAAGTAGAAGCCAAAAGAACGTCAGGGTATGTTCACTTCCAGTTAAGGAAGAAATGGTGCTAATGTGTTGTGGCTCTGGGTCTGGTGTTTCGTCAGTGGCCAGGGGCCTGGTCAGCTCAAGTTCATCTCCCCTTCACTGATTTATCTAAGTTAGAAAGAGTAAGTTTTACTAATATGCATCGATAATTTGAAGATTTTTGAGCAAGAAAAAATTAATGGTACTCATAAACCAATGCATACAAATATCAAATCAATTATTTAGTTCAGCTCAATGTCCAATTTATAAGCACATGGTCAGGGAACCATATGATTCAGTACAGAGAAATTTTATTCCAACAAAAATCATTTTTCAAACAAATATTGAACACTGGGAAGTATTAGTCAATGTGAATAATTAGCTATAGCTATATTATAATACTTTTTTTTACTCAAATCATAGACAAGTGTAGTGAATGGATAAGGAGAACATGACCAGAAAATGTGGAAAATTTAATAAAATGCGGTTCAGAAACTGTGAGTCTTTTAGTTAGCTGATGGATCCAACTGACCTGATCGAAGGCAGGGTAGATGTAGTCCGCAAACTGTATCTCAGCAATAGCTGTGGATCCTGTGACAGCAACACCAATTGCAAAGCCAGCAATGCCTTGCTCACATAGAGGTGTGTTGAACACGCGATCACGGCCATACTTTTCTTGCAACCCGATGGAGCATCGGAACACGCCTCCAAAGCCCACATCCTCGCCAAACAGCACTGTGGACAGGTGTGGGTCTGTCAGGTTATAGCCTTATCAACAAGTTAGGTGATCATGCATCAATGCTGCAAATTAGCAAGTGGGAGGGGTTGTAGTGAGTCGGATTAGATTAAGGGGTTCAGGTCAAGGTGGATGGTTTAGCACAGCTTGTCTGTCTTAAAGCCCAGGCAATTCTTGGGGACATTCTAATTTTTTTGACAAATATTCAGGGGTGAAGAGCTTCACTCCTGCAAGAGGACTGGGTAGGCTAATTGGGCGTTTTGAGGCATGCAAAGGACTCACAAATTCTGACGAATTCCACCAATTGTCTCATAATATATAAACCAAGTGGATTTTTTTTTTTCGCAGGCATGCTGATCCAACAGTGGTAACACCTGGAAGTAACTGAAGGCCAAATCTAATTTTTGTTAGCAGTGTCCTTGGTTGCACCCATGTATGTTGCAGCCACTTAGTGAGATTTGGTGGGGGGAATCGTCTTAGCTCAGCTACCTATTTGGAACCTGCAACTGTTTGCTCTTCTCTAAAGACCATTCTATGCTACCTATCTTCAGTGTCACACATCTCCATCAGGCATAACTCACTGAGGATTGACTGAGATTACACAGATCATTAATCAAGCAACTTTTAAAGTGTCTTTAGCTCCAATGTTGTATAATTAGTATGTATGTATGTATAGACATACAGCCGTTTCCCCCTAGTTAGGGGGGTGGCTAAGTTAGGCAGACATGGAGGGGGGAGGCGCCCAATCTCCCCGCCACAAGACCGCCGTGTCCCTGCCGAGGCTCGAACTCGCGAAACGCAGCACCAGAGGCTGACACTGCAGTCGGATACGCTAACCACTCGGCCACGGCGGCCGATGCTTAGATATTGCTTGGGCTGGCCAGCCATAGTTATCTAATGATATCCTTCAGGCAATATTTATACCTTTTGTAGCTATCTGATATTGTAACCTTTTGTGATATCAAAATGTGTATATACTGAAGTATTTAAAAGAAGAGATAAGAGGAGGTATTTGGAATCCATGAAGTTAATCTAAATTATAACCAAAGAACTCAGTTAGCTAAACATGTCAACATTCATTCACATTGTTGAACCCAAATTTATATTTAGAACCTCTTGTATATAGGTATATTTTAGTCTATGTAGAGTTTCTGTCAATACTAAAACATATTTATCACTTGTTAATTTTAGCAGTTGGTTTATACTCTATTCAGAGAAGCTAGCTATATTTAAATAGCTGTTGAATTGTAATAAAATCTATAATTAAGATTGAAATAAATAATGAGAAACAATCCATTAGACCAACAAACCTACACTTAAAAAATAACATCAATGGTACACTTTGGGTTTGGTTATAGGGGACTCTGGTGGTTTAAAATTCAAATTGTACAAATTCAGGTATTTACAGCAAGTCCCAAATAAATTGCGCAATAATAAATTTATGTGTTATGTCCTCAACCAAATAAGACCTGATTGGCCTGCCTATGTTGAACTGTACCTTGGCACAAAATTTATCATCTGTAAAAAATTCAGTCATGAATTGTAAACATTTAAACACAGTTTAATTGCTCTCCCAATACAGGGTAAGGCTCCAGTGAGCTCTCACCTTTGCAGCTATCTCCAGCAGCGCTACAAGCAAGTGAGGAGCAGCAGAGCCGGGGGAGGTCAGCACGACCATGCCCGCCAGTTTAATATTGAGAACAGCTATGCTAACACAGGTATAGGAACTGGAATTAGTGTGCACCATTGGCTATCACATGAACCATCTGTATGAATAAAATAAAAAAATTAATTATAGAACAGCACACTGTACAACAAAGAAGCATATGAAGAAGATAGACAGAGACACACAGAGACAGACAGACAGAGACAGACAAGCAGAGACAGACAGATTTTGTATATCATTTAACAAGGCACAACTTTACTTCATCTGAAATATGTAAACAGAATTAGGAGAACAATGTTGAGCGGGATTCCTTTGAATCCCCGTCTCAGAGTTACAAGGAACTAGAGATCCATAGAGGTAATCTCTGCCCATCCTTCAAATTGCATTGAAGTGAACCTCCCGTAGTCCCTCCAAGGGGGACTCATCATGTGTAACTCTTTCCAGTCACACAGACCTCAAAAAGGCTTCTGTGTGCTGCAGAGCATTCCCTTGGTTCTGTCTGTAACCATCGGAGGATCTCATCTCTCCCCCCTATCCTGCTGTTGAACGGGTGGGGAGCAGTGTAGCGAGAGGCCTTAGAATAGGCTGTCCCTGCCCAACCAGAGATCGGTATTTAAGGGCAGGGCTCTCTCTCCTGTCACACTGCGCTGGCGCTTGGTTCACTGTATCGTGGCGCAATACAGCTTAGACTCTCTCACCACGGGCAGGTGGCCAGCTGTTCACGAGTCGGCCTATTGCCTGACCCATTTTATCGGATGTGTTGTGTGGGGCTGGTCGGGGGGTCGTAGCTTTCCATGCTGACTTTTCTGGGGTAGCAGAGGGGATTCCCCGTTTGACCCACGTGCAATGCATGGGGGTTGCGTTTCCCTTAGTCATTGCTTCCACGGCTGCTCCCACCATCTCCGCAGCCGGGTTTGAGATGCCAGTGTGGCGTTGGGGGCTGCTACACAGTGCAGATTCTGCTAGTTGCCCCCCGCTCCTTAGCTCTACAGTCTGTCCTAAATGCCTTTGCTTTTATCACTGATAGTCAAGTTCAGGGAGGATCTGGTCAAGCCTATGCTTGAAAGTCTCCACGGATTTGCTCGGAGTCACTGCCGGCGGAAGTCTATTCCAGACGTTGATGATTTTGTAGGTTATCCGATCACCGCAGGGTCGGGTGTTGAATCTCTTTGGTTGGAGTTTCAACCCGTGATTTCTGGTGGGGTGGTCATTTAGTTTGAAGGAATTCTGTACTCTACATTATTGAAACCTTTCAGGATTTTAAAGGTTTCAATTAGCTGTCCACAAAGCCTACACTTGTTGGGGGTGAAGAGTTTCAATTCCCTTGATCTTCTCTGATACCTCATGTGTCTGATGGATGAGATCATCTTTGTTGCACTAACCTGTAACCTTTCCAGTTTCTTGAGGTCTTGGATCAGGGTGGGAGACCAGAATTGGACGGCATACTCCAATAGTGGTCTAACTAGGGCATTGTACAGGGTAAGGATTATCTCCTTGTTCTTGTACCTGAATTGCCTTCCGATACATCTGAGGACTTTGCTTGCTTCCTTTTTGACTTCAGCGCACTGGCTGGAGAATTTCAGGTCAGCACTGGTGTAGACTCCTAGATCTTTTTCTAGGTTGGTGATCGGGATCTGACCTCCCAATTGGGAGTAGTTCGCTGATCCCTCTGCTCTGCCGATGTGCATAACTGTGCACTTGTCCGTGTTGAATGGCATCTGCCATGCCTCGGACCATTCTCCGATTCTGTCAAGATCCTGCTGCAGGTACTCGACAGCTGTGGGGTTGGCGGTGTTTGCTCCTAGTTTGGTGTCATCAGCAATTTTGATATTTTGCAAACAAGGCCTGCCTCTAGGTCATTTATGTAAATGAGGAACAGGAGTGGGCCTAGGACTGATCCTTGGGGGACCTAGCTTTAAACTGGAGCCCAGGGTGAGCTTTCACCGTTTATTACCACTCTGCCCCACGTCTGAAAGCCAGTGCTCTATCCATTCCCAGATTCTTCCCACAACTCCAAGAGCTCTCAGCTTGGTGAGGAGTCTCTTGTGAGGGACCTTGTCGAATGCCGTCTTGAAGTCAAGATGCATGATATCGATGGCCCTCGAGTCGTTGTAGATAGAGATCATGTGGTGGAAGAATTCCAACAAGTTGGTTAGGCATGATCTCTTGCATCGAAAACCGTACTGACTGTTCCCTAGGAGATTGTTCGTCTCCAGATGGTTTACGATTCGGTCTGCAATAATGGACAAACATTTTGCCCACAACTGATGTGAGACTGATGGGCATGTAGTTTTGAGGGAGATTTTTCGGCCCCTTCTTGTGGATAGGGGAACGTCGGCTATCTTCATGTCCTTGGGAACCGCCCCCTCTTCCAGTGATTGGTTGAATACCACCAGAAGATAGGGAGCAATTTCGTCCGAGACAGCCTTTATTACTATCGGGAGGAACCCGTCGGAGCCTGCATATTTCTTCGCCTTTAGCTTCTTGATTTTCTCTACTATCTCTGCGGCTGTGCATTGGATGTCCTCCAAGGGATGCATCCCCCGTTACCTAATAGAGGGTTATGGGATTGCATCTTCACTCTCTTCGGTGAACACGCTTACGAAGTACTGATCTAGTACCTCCCTATATCCGCATTTGTAGTGGTCAGAGTTCCTTGGTATGTGGTAAGTGGGCTGATGGAAGCTCTGATGAGTTTCCTGCTGTTTACGTGGCTAAAGAACTTTTTCGGGTTGCGTTTGCAGGCAGCTGCAACTCGGCGTTCTTTATTGTGCTGGGCTACTCTGATTCGCCTCTTCACCACTCTACCATGTTCCCCGAGTTCGTTCCGCAATCGGTTCCAAGGGTTTTGTTTCCAGGGCCTGTTTGTACGGTCTATTGTAGACATGGCTGCTTGGATTCCTCTGTTGAACCACTTAGGATGTGGCTTTTGGTCAGCTTGCACTTCCTTGATTGGGATGCAACCTTCCTGGACGACCAGGAATTTGGTTTTGAAATCCGTCCAGGATGCCTCAACTGATTTCAGCCTGGTGGGTTGGAGGTTGCTGAGGTTCCTTTTAAACTTAACGAAGTCTGCTCATCGTTAGTTGAGCCTTCGTTTAGCGTTGCTTTGTTGGCACGTGGATGACGCACCTGACCATATTGTGGTCGCTGGTGCCCAAGGGTTCACCTACAGTAACCTGGGTAACCAGGTTTTCTTCTGTAGGAAAGATTAGGTCTAGGAAGCTGTTTCCTCTGGTGGGTTTGTCAACCAGTTGTTCCAGAAAGTTTTTGTTGGCGAAGTCGACAAATCTGTTCCCCTCTATGCCTGCCGTTCGGTTTTCCCAGACAAAGTTGCAGTTGAGGTCTCCCATTATCACTGGTACCCTGTTATGGATCAGCTGTGTGAGGAGCTCGTAGAGGGATTGGTCGCTATCAGCCGTTTGGTGGGGTGGCCGGTACACGAGAAGTATGTGTATTTTTCTGGCTGTGCCTTCGATTTCAATACCTATGACCTCGTGTGGGCTGTCAATGGTACGGC
>SDVV010038812.1:0-10693 GCA_016164225.1 Gammarus roeselii | reverse complement strand
ATATGTATACATACATGAATAAGGAAGAAGTGAGAAGACGACATAAATTATACATACAATATTTGCATAACACTGAATACACACTTCATGACCGATAGGAAATGATTAGATACTTGACCTTAAAAAAATTCCATACTTGAGTACAAAATGGGATGGATATGATTTTACTATAGAGGATAATGCACAGTAAAAGTTTATGGGACAATGATTGTATCACCAAAAATGGTACGGTGATTAGTAGCAATAATTCAATTGATTAAACTTGTATCGAGCTGAACTGTCGAAGCTGGAAAAACGATTAGATGGTGTCTCAATGTTGAGAGTTATTGTGGTGGTGGTTGGTTTTGGACATGCTCATGAACAGAATGCATTTGCTGGTTACTGGTAGTATGCATTTCGCTTGTGTTTGTGGGCAAAGTTACAGTTTTGAATTGGTCAGTCAGAAGGTGTTCGATGAGCCTATTCTTGAAGGACGTGTTGGAATCAAGATTCTTGAGGCTTATTGGGAGGTTGTTCCAGGATTTTGGTCCAGTGATCAAAAAAGCTTGGCAGGCAGTTTCTGTTTTCCTGTGTTCAACGTGCAGAGTATCATTATTTCTTGTGAATCTATTGTTCTTTTCACATCGAGAATATATGTGCCTTGGCTGCCGGGTAAATGTTTTTCTAGAAGATCTTTATGAATTCTGATCGACTCATGCAGTGCCAGTTTGTTATCGATATTGAGCCATCGTAGTTTTTTGAGGAGAGGACTAACATGGTCTCCTTTTCTGTGGTTACCATTGCATGTTATTCTAGTCCCAAAGTTTATACAACGTTGCACTTTTTCTCTTTGAGTTTTGGTGCATTTTCCCCAAATTGAAAGACAGTAGTTAATGTGAGAAAATACTAAAGCGTGGACAATCAGTAATCTTGATTTGAAATCCAATTCTTTTTTTGCGGAGTTTAGGAACAAAAGTGTTCCATTCAACTTGGAACACAGAGTAGTTACGTGGTGTTTGAAGGAAAGATCGGGATCAAACCATACTCCCAGACTTATAACTTTATCTTCTGCAGGAATGTCAGATTTGCCCATCTTGATGGAGAAATTCATTGGAACTGCTTTTCTTTAAGAGTTCAAGCCGAACAAGATGCATTTTGTTTTTTCAGAGTTGAGCTTGAGCCCATTTTTATCATACCAAGATTTCAGATTAGTTACAGCAGATCTGACGGTTTTCGGGAAAGCAATATTTGAACATCATCGGCGTACATTACCATTTTCGCTTGATTATTTGGTAACTTACAGTCGATGTCATTCACAAAAACCAGGAACAACAAAGGGCCAAGTATCAAACCTTGAGGGGGTCCAAAGGCAACTGTGGCCGAATTTGACAGAGTTGCGTTATCAAGTTTAACTGATTGTTGTCGATTTGTCAGATAACTTTTGAACCAAGTAGGGTCAATTCCAATGTTGCGAGCTTGCTAAGAAGAATTGTATGGCTCACACTATCGAATGCTTTCAATGTTCAATACCAGCAGAGATACCTGCTCCTCATCAAAGTTTTTGTACAGATCTTCAGTGATGCTCATAAGTGCGTCTTCTGTTGACAATTTTTGCCGATAAGCATACTGGCAGTTGTTGAACAGCTTGTTTGATTTTAGGTAATCAATCAATTGGATGGATATTACTTTTTCTAGAATCTTGGATAGAGCAGGCAGAAGACTGATGGGTCTAAAGTGGGATGGGTCTTTCTTGTCCCCTGATTTATGAATTGCTGTTATGATTGCATGCTTCCAGATCTCTGGAAAAGTTTCACTTGCTATGGAGGTGTTAATAACTATGCTGATATAAGGCAAGGTAACTATAAGGCTGTCTTTCAGATATTGTATGAATAAGCCATCTATTCCTGTAGAATTAGTGTTCCTCAAGGCAAATACAGCTCGTTTTACTTTGTGTTGCGATACTTGCTTTGTTTTCCATTTAACGTTTGCTTCTTGGTCACTGTCTCCATCAAAAGCTTTTGGACTCCATGTACCTGTTGCGTTGCTCTGTAATCCTTGATAAGCTTCCTGGGTAACCTCTTCAAAAACTTGTTTCCCAACTCCAGCAAAGTAGTTGTTGAACTTCTCTGAAGTTGCTTGAGAATTCGGATAAGTAGGCAAAGTGATCTTGTTTTTGTAGGGAACAATTCTTTTCAGTACACTCCACGTTTCTTTTTGATTGTTTCTGCACTGTTCTAGTTCCTCATGATGGTATTTAATTTTTGCTCTCCTGACTTCTTGTTTGACTCTTTTATTTGAGTTTGAAATAATTTTAACCAAGTGATGCTTCATTTTGATCTGCGTTTGAGATACTTTTCAAGTGCAATTTTGTTTTGCAGTTTTTCGGTAATCCATTTAACCGGCATACTTTTCATTATTTTAGTTTTGGTTAGCGCCACAGCGTTTAGACATGTGAGAAGATAGTCTGTAAGTAATTGGGCTTGCTCTGTGACGTTATTTGTGCTATGCATTGTTTTTATCATCTCGACATTTGCCACTAGTTGTGCTCTGAAATTATCTGCAGTGTAATTTCTTTTTGTACAACAGGTTATTTTGTATACTTGTTTCTTCTCTTTTTTGATGTTAATGGTGCATTTTATTTCCTGGTGGTCTGAGAAAGAATTGGGCTCTACCTCTGTAGTAACAATGGAATTCGGATTGTTAGTGATGAACAAATCCAATAGAGTTTGGGAATTGGGAGTAATTCTTGTTGCACTTTTATGAAGTGATGCAGCCTGAGTCTGTCTAAAATCAACTTCATATTGTTGGATTTCAATTTCAATTGATCATCGTTGAAATTTCCCAAAATGAACAACATCTTTCCTAAGCGGATAGCTTCTTGAAATCTTTCTTCTATGTATTGAAAGGACTGTGCACTTGCTTTGGGTAGTCTGTAATGAGAGCCAACAACAAACGATCTGTTTTTTTGTACCTGGATATTCACCCAAAGGTCATCAATTTCATTGCTGTCATTTGGCATCACTTGAGAGGAGGTATATTCTTCTTGCACATAAATCGCGGTTCCACCTCCTTTCCTTTCTCTATCTTTTCTATAAACATTGAAGCCATCAATCTCGATGAAGGTAGTGTTAATGTCAGATTCCAGCCAGGTTTCAGTCAGACATAGAATGTCAATTGAGTCCTCCATCATCATCATTTTGATGTGATCCATCTTTGTTCATGAGCTTCTAACGTTTATATGTTTAATCACGATATTATTTATGTTCTGATGGTTATTTACATACATGGTTGCTGAGGGGTGGTTGCTATTCCAAGCTTGAACAGTTTGTGCCTCTAGTCATTTGTTTTTACATAAAGGACAGTTGGTGTCACTTTGGGATGATTGCAGAGGCATCTCTTCATCGAGTATGGATGTATCATTGACGTATTGCAGAGGACCTATTGGAACACTGCACATTTGTTTCCACGAGCTTGTTTTGCTTTGCTGCAATACTTTGTTGTTCGAAATGTGGCTTCAGAGGATGGATTGGTGCAAGACCACTATAGTGGTCCTCTTTTTTGGCTACAAATATTGAGTATTGAGCAGCTTCGTCACTCTTAATGTTGGTCGGATTAATTACAGTTTTCATCACAATGTCTGGGTTTGTTTCATCTAAGATTGTGATTTGTATTTTGAGTGCGTTGCTGAGAATTGCGGGGACTAGATCGCCAAAACTGCTATTGTACTCTTTGTTTTCAAAATACTTTTCTATCTCAGAGAGGAATCTATCCTCTTTTTTATACTCAGTGAAGGCTTTGTAATCTTCTATGTGATTGAAGGATTCCTCCATTGCTTTAGTTTTTATTACCTCTAAGATGTTTTCACCGTCAAGTCCTGATTGTTTTACTAAGGATCCTTTCACCGGGTGAATCATACAATGTCCGTCTGCTAGAGTTGATTGTCTTTTTAATCCTAAATCATTGAGAATGCTGTCGATATTAGTGTTTCTGGAAAATTGTTGCAAATTTTCCGTCACCTGCATTGGCATTTGTTCATCCAGTTTATTGTTTCTTGTGTCAGCAACACCACTCTCATTTAGATTTTTAATATGCTCCTCAGCAACACTCTTACTGACGTTATCTAAGAATCTGGTTGCTAATTCTTGAGTGGCATTATTTGTATGTATTGGATATTCTTGCTTTTGGTTCTGGTCTGTGTTGTAGAGGGTAGGTTGGAGCAGGGGAGACCGAACAGAACCAAGGGAAAGAAATTTAGATCGGTGATTGAAGAGAGGCATGACTGAGGATGGCTGAACCGTGCTAGAGAAAGGAATGGGTGGAGGGGGGTAATTTGTGGTAGGGATTAACGGGATAGACAGAGTTGGATTTAGAACTGAGGTTAGAGAATGGTAGCAAAGATGGGAGCTAGAGGAAAAAACGGGTGGAGGGGGGGTAATATATGGGAGTGGTTGACGTGATAGGTAACGTTGGAGTTTGGTTGAGGGTAGGGAATGGTAACAAAAGTGGGAGCACGAGGACAGAATGGGTGGAGGGGGGGTAATGTATGGGAGGGACTAGCAGAATAGGTTTAGTTGGAGTTTGGGCTGAGGTTAGGGAATGGTAGCAAAAGGGGAGGATTGGGGCTGTGCTGCAAGCATAGTTAGACGAATTTGTGTGAGTAGTGTAGAGTGGAGGAGGAGGATAGGAGAAGAAATGAGGAAGTGTTGTTACAGGAAGCTTGTTTATTTCCATAAGCCATCTGTTTGCTTTATTCATGTATTATGTTCTTGCTTTTAATTGGCTATATATGTATAGTTGGATGCATACATAAAGTATACTTCATTTTATTAATAACTTCCTATTCCTTGCAGAATATAACGTTCTCTAATTGTGCACTTCATGCTTGCCTGCTTGTGTTCCCTCATGCTTGCTTGCTTGCTTATTCACATCTACAACTAATCTGATAAAACTAGTCACGACCACTACTGCACTGGGTGAGTGTAATGTACATAGTTATAGGCTGCATCTTGGAATATATATGTACAATATTGCTATAGTTTAAGGCTCTTAACAGTGACCTTAGTTGCCTATTATTCTTGGTTTTCTATATTTTTGCATATGGTTTTATGCATTCATTCAGTTATAGCTTTTGAATATTGATTTGCAATTTACTTTGATTTGCTTGATTTCCATTTATCATATTTATTTGTTTCCATTTGCTTTAGTCAGTTGTTTTGCATTATATTCATATGAATCGCCCTTCCATTAGCTAACTCTTATCTGATTTCCCATATTTTTGGTTTCCCTTGGTTTAATTCTATTCTTGCATCATGCCTTCTGCATGCATGATATGCTTCTGCATGTTAAATTAAGTTTGACTTCCACTTATAAATTCAATCACTTATCCTTTGGACCTTTCAGGATTTACTACCTTTTTGGTAAGTTGAACTAATGCTTATTTATGATTTTTATCCAACAGCTTTCTGATCACCTGCCCATGCTCTTTTACTTAGTCTGAAATCCCCAACTTGGTACTAATTAGGTTAGGCTGCTCCTTGCCCTGGTTAGCTTCATCTTTTCAAACGGGACATCCTAAATTGTATAGTTAGTTGCACACCATACTGACTGCTGTGATGATAAGATGACCACTTGCCTATCTAATATATAGTTAAACTGGGACCAAACTCCTTTCATATCCTTAACTTGACTAATTGCGCTTCCACACCTTTTGTGCCGCCATTTGCTGAGGGGACGCTATTGCTGCGACTGTGTTGAAAAGGCGTTGCATGTGAGCTTATTTAGTGGTGATGATAAGGAGTCACTGATTGGTTGTTTTTAGTTTTAATTTTAGTTTGGATGTGACGGGAGGGTGCTAGGATGTGAGTTGTCTGCAAGTAGATGTCTTTTGCTGACGTGTGATGGGTGATGATACGAGATGATGGCCGTATGATGGAGAGAAGTAGAGGAAGGGAGGAGACCAGAGTAAAGATTGCCCGCTTCTGACATTGTTATAGTATAAGGATGGCAATACCTCAACCCTTTGAGGAACGTAACGTGCTACCGTGTTGAAGAATTTGATAATTCCCCTATAGTTTAGACAACCATTCTCCGAATGAAACAGTCGTTCGTCAGGGGCACCAGTGAATTTCTCTTAGTTTGCTTGTTGGGATAACTTTGACCCTCACGGAGTGGCAAAGACTCATGAAACGATGCCTCTGTTTCATTGTTTTCAGGTTGTGGGGTTCTGCCATGTACATCTTAGCATTTTGTTTTTTGTCAAAATTTCGGTGGTCATTTTTACTGGTGGTATTTTCTGTCGACCCAGTGCTGGAGCCCGTTGCTTCACTGTGAGCCGGCTTGCTGTTGCCAATTTTTCTGTTGAGGTGACGATTAAAGGCTGGTTCTGGGCAGCCTGTGTACTGCTCATCAGCCCTCAAACCTGGGAACACAAAGCACCATCCGTCACAACCAGTTGATTGAAGGCAGACTTACCAACTAGAGAGTCAATACTGCCAACAAAAATTTTCATTTCATGTTGGCTACACCTGCACTGGATGCAATGATTAGTAATTGCACATCCCCCATCCTCCAGAATTTTGTCTATCACACCTCTCTTCAGACCCACACACTCTGAGACTGGGTGAAAAAAAGAAACACCACAGTCATGAAATCAATTGACTTTACAGTCAAGCGGCATCCACTTAAGGCACAAAGTTCCTTTGAATTATCCGCGCCATCACCAGCCTCATCCTTCGTAAAACTGCTGCTCCGAGCACCAGAAATAACCTGCCCACCAAGCACCCGGGAAGCACCAAAGTCAAGGCAGTCATTGAGGGCAACACAAGGTGAGTTTGGCGTTGATTCCTCCTCTTGCTGGATCCCGTCCTCCTCTTGCTGGATCCCGTCGTCCTCCCGTCGCCCTATTGCGGGATCCCCTCGCTCTTAATGTTTGGGTCTCAGTCTGTATTGTTTTTAAGCTCCTAGAGACCCACGTTAAAAAATTCTTGCTTCCGAGGCTTGCCAAAACGTTTCTTGTTCATATGGTTGGGAAACAAGTCTTCTGCCTTGAGGTTGCCTGTTTCTCTGGTGCCATAAAAAATAATAGGGTACTTCTTGGGGGGTCTTCTATTGGCTTCAGGTTCAAATGGCTCAATCCTTCCTGGTCAATGGGGTATCCCTTCTCTTTGGCAAAGATGAAATCATGCGTTTTGAAGTCTGTATTAGGCATTTCAATGAAGTAGTTGACAGAACTTCCAACAGAGTGGCATATGCATCTAACTGTTTGGCAACCCACCAGCTTCTGCACTTAGCAGGTGGTATTGTTTCTATAGTATCAAGGCAGCTAGGAGTACCGTTTTGTAGTAACGTGGCTACCATGCAGTAACTAGGTAATAATAGTTCTGCAGCAACTGGGCTACTAGTAACTAACAGTTATATATTGGCACGGGAGCTTTAACACACGAATGCATCAAACAATAAAAAACCTCCTTGCCACATCCACATAGCAGAGGGGCATCAAGAGTTTGTGCCAATGTCCAAGCGTCCTACCATCCAGCATAATATGGAACGAAATGGACAAATCAAAACCCTCCATGTCATAACACAGAATTCTCCAATACTTCATAATGTCACTTCTCAGTAACCTGCCCTTGATTGAGAACAAATTGAGAGCCATCAGCCTGTCATGGTAGGACATCTCAGACAGACCATGCACCTGTTTGGTCCACCTCCTCTGAACAGACTCAAACAACTTCACATCCTGGACATGACCAAGATTCCACATACAGGAGCAGTAATCAAGAATGGGCCTGACATGTGCCACTAAGAGTGTGACCATAAAATTTGGCCTGCTATTTACTGTCAACCTAAGCAAATCACTACAAAGACCAGCAGCTCGTCTCACAACTTTTCTGACATGGCCATGAAACTTTTAAGACCAACATCCACATGAACTCCCAAATTGGGATGAACTTGGACCAACTTAAATGTTGTTTCCATCAACAAACTTTCCCTTTCTCGATCTATTAAAACAGAAAATACACCGACAAAAGACGCTATCTTAGTCGTTCTACTTCAGAACTTACCTCCTTCTATTAAAAGGCAACCCAGTTTGGGCCAAAAGGCCTGTTGTTGTCTTCATACACTTGTAAACACTTGTAAACTCCAAACAAGCACCCCCAAGAGTGTAAACAGCCTCTGCATCGGGACCAATTTCCAACCAGCAAAACGTCTTCTGAAACGCAAAACACACTTGCTAGGGTTCAATGACAAATTCCATAAAAATGCAGTCTGGGATACTTTGTCAAGGTCTCTCTGCAAAGCAGACACACCACCAACAACATCATAACGTTGGAAAGACAAAGACATTTTAAAATCATCAGCAAATGCGCCAAACTCAGATACTAGGCCATCCGTCCAAAAATTTACATATATGAGGAAGAACTCTGAACCCAAGACTGAACCCTGTAGAACCCCACTCTGAACATCCCTCGGCTCACATAATTCAAGAAAGAAGAAAACTACAAATCCCCCTCAACACAACCTCAGATACTCCAAGTGCCTGCAACTCCAGAAGCAAAATGAGATGGGAAATAACATCAAATGCCTTTGAAAAATCAAGCATTGCCATATCAACCACCAAAGCACCATCAACAGACTTAACTACATCTGAATAGACCAGCAACATCTGATCCTCTGTTGATCTAGCCTTCCTAAATCCAAACTGTCTGGAAGAAAGGATCTGGTAAGATTCAAAATAGTCCACCAGCTCAGCAGCAACAATCCTCTCCATCAATTTGCAGCAAACACAGGTAAGGCTAACTGGACAATAGTTGAGGGGATCATATCTAGATTTATTTTTTAAAAATTGAATCACCAATGAACTCTTCCATGCATCAGGGAGCATCCCACTCTGCAGAGAAAGGTTAAAGATTATAAAGAGAGGCTGTGTCAATTGCACAGCACACTTCTTCAGCAACTTTGGGTGGAGTCCATCCATGACCATTGCTGAACTAACATTGAGCCCCGCCAGAATGTCATGGGCATTCCGAGACCTTATAGTAAACTTGGTCATTTTGCCAACAAATAACTGGAAAGGAGCAGTATTGGGAGGAACATCTTTTCTATATATATGTCAGAAAAGGCAGATGACAGTAGCTCGGCTATCTCCAGTGGATTGTAAACCAGCTGTCCACCTGCATTACTAAGTGGTCCAACCCCGAGACAACCTTTCTTCTTTCTTCGTACATAAGCATGGAACAGCTTTGGGGAGTCACGATACCGTTGCATAAGGTATTCCTTGTACTGAGATGGGCTGAACAATGCAAGATTTCGAAACTGACAGTTGAGATCTAGAAAGATAGCTAGTGACTCCAATGTCTTTTGATCATTTCTGCCAAAACTCCTTGAAATCTTGTACTCATATCACGCATTTACTTTCCTCACCTTCAACCTGTGGAGAAGCCTCACAGACCATGGTACCCTAGGCGAGTCTCCAGCAAGAAGAGAGTCCATCAGACTTCTCAGTATAGTGAGGAACACACTATATACCTCACAAACTCCCAGGTAAACAAATTCAAAAGGCCAATAAATTCTTGATAATGCTTCGGAAATAGCGCCGTACTTATCCCGGTGCCGAGAATACTTCCGAGCTTGGTGTCTTGCACCATCAGGCTCTTAGGCATTCACGAACAAATAATCACAAAAAAACAGGCGAGTGAGCACACCTTGGAAAAGGAGCCAAAACAACAACATCCCTAACACGATCTGGCTCGCTTGTAAAAAACAAATCCAGAATGTTGCCGGACAAGAGAAAAGTCTGCTCCCTCACCCACTGATGCAAGCCACAAGATGCAAAGCAATCCAAAAACATTTGATCCGTCAAGTCAACATTCTCTTCCTGCACCAACTCATCCGATCACTTCACCGAGAGCAGGTTGAAATCCCCCTACACGACCACCTCACGACCAACACAGAAGTCACTAATCAAACTTATCAAATCAAGATTTTCCTGATCACCATATGATGGAGGTCTATAAACAGCCAAAACCCACAAATCGAGTTGAACCAGAAAGACTGCTGCTACATTTGGCAAGTCCAGATTAACCTCCTCATACTTCAGTGATTTTTTCAAATATATATAAACTCCGTGTTTTCTTACTCCAGCATGCGAATCTCCTCTTACAACAGAAAACCCATGATTCTCAACTAAAGAAAAGCAAACCGAGCTTACAAGCCCAGTCTCACTAACCAAAAACCCTCCAGCCTATTTTCTGAAATAAAATCTATTCTGTTTGTTAGACTATTGACATTTGCCTGGCCAATCTTCAGCATTGAAAACTGGGAGACGGACGACTCCAGAGACCCTCAACAATTGATGGACCCAACACCCGCAGCACCACCCCCGCGGTCACCCGCAGCATCGCCGCGGCAAACCGCAGCCCCCTCAATGGGAACGCCACCGCGGCCACCAGAGCCGCCACAGCAGTCACCAGAGCACCAGAGTTGCCACCGCGGCCACCAGAGCCGCCACCGCGGCCATCTAAACCACTACCGCGGCCACCACGACCACCAGAAACACTCCCGCGGACACCAGAACCGCCTCCGTGGACACCAGAACCGCCTCCGTGGACACCAGGACCGCCTCCGCGGACACCAGAACCGCCCCCGCGGACACCAGAACCGCCCCCGCGGACACCAGAACCGCCCCCGCGGACACCAGAACCGCCCCCGCGGA
>SDVV010038811.1:0-10693 GCA_016164225.1 Gammarus roeselii | reverse complement strand
GGGTGTGGGCCTGGGCTCCCAAGTTGCTCAAAAGACACCGGGGCACAGGCTCGTCTATAGGTAACTTTTTTCTTATATTCAGAGCCCAAAAAGCAAACAAACCAGACCCCATTTAGAGCCTGGCGCCCCAGCTCCCATAGGGACCCCGAGGTTGAGGCTTCACTATTGGTACCTTCTTACTGTTCACACAACATGAAACTGTGGAGACTAGACTGTGGGTGTGGAGATTAGACCCATAGTTTTCTTGAAAAGGACCCCGGCGCAGGTCACTGTAAGTTCCCTCTGTTCAAAAACATAAAAACTAAAAAAACAGGCTTCGTTTAGGGTCTGGACTACCAGGTCCCTTACGAACCCGAGGCATGGGCCCTAGTATAGGTATTCTTGTACAGTTCACGAATAAAAAATTGAACAAACCAGACCGCTTTTGGGCCTAAGCCCCAGCTTCCTCACGATGGATTCCGGGGCAGTGGCTCTTCTATAGGACTGTTCAGGAAACTTACAAGATTAGATGTCAAAACTTTCTAGTGCACTGGAGTGGAAAAGAAACTTACTAACTCAGCAACCCAAGCTTCTTCTAGGGTCTAAGACCCCAGCTTTCTTAGAGACAAGTGAAACTGAAGTTTCTTCCGCGGCAAAGCCTATTTCAAAAAACGAGCCTAGTTTCCTCACTACGTAAGCAGTCCTGTTTCATATACAAGTTTCCACCAAAGTATAAGGAATCAGAAATACCAGGCCCCAAAAAAATTAGGGGTCTCGCTGCCCTCACTGACCTGCTCAGCGACGAAGGCAAGCTGGTTGTCTCGTACCCACGGCATGGGCTTACCGCTATCGTCATCTCGACCCCCCTCACCGTCCCCGCCTGGAAGGTCCCAGTGACATCTGAGGGACAGAATAGATATCAAGGGACAAGAGCTTGAGAGACGAGTCCAAGAGGATTAAGAAGAAGAGGTAGGTCGACTCATCTTAATCCTGGTGTTCAACTTGGTGGTAGGGAACCAATGGAACTGAACACTACCTGGTGTCAATGTCAGGAGAGATATTTCGACGATAGTGTACGAGATGAAATATACAGAAGCAGCAAACCACGTATCATGTCTGTAATACGCAGGAAGAACGGGATAATCACGGCAACAGAACGCTCAAGTAGTTTTCCTGTTATAATGGTGCATGATTTACAATTCACTCAAATTAAATCACACCAAGAATTAGGCTTGACAAAAGATTGAGAAGTGTCACAACATCGATTGCTGATGAGTCTCCTTCTTCCCATTTTTTCCGTCAGTCTATTTCCTCGAATAAACTCCTACAGGTAGGCTGCAAATGTTTTTGAATACATGACTGGAAAGTTTAATTGAAAATAAGTGCAGATTTAGTATAATAGTGTTGTCATGACTACTTCATTTCCTTGCAATTCAGCGACCACACATGGATCGGTGTCAACAAACCAAGTCCATCAAAATCACAATTCAGTAGGATCAGATGGGCCTGGAGGTATTTATTATGTAGGAAGGCGTAAAGAGGCATTGAAGTGATAGAGTATTTGAGAGATATATTCACCACAGAGTGTACTTTCGTTAGTATCCAACAGACTCCTCACCTGAAGACCTCTCCAATGATGGGGTTGTAAGGTTTCTTAGCCACCTCACTGCGGCGTCCTGCGTGGAACGCAGATAGGTACCACTTCACCACAGCTACAATCCGGGACCGCGGGTCGGGACCATCGCTGATGCTGGAAGGTGGCAGAGAGAAGAACAGGGTTAGAGTGCGGGATAAGAAGGAGAAAAAGAGTTATTTTTATAACACCTGCCAAAGAAAGGGTGCTGCTGTAGTAATGAACTCATGAGTGAACAATTCTCTAAAAAGTGTATAGTTTGTTTAGCTGTTAGCGATTGAAATGTGAAGTTTTGTCTAGAACATCGTTATTTGGTTTCATTGTCAATATTTTGAGAAGCGATTCGTTCAAAAAATCTCGATCACCTATATATTGTCACTTCCTAACCGAAATCACCTACATATTGTAACTCTCTAGACGAGATCACCAATATATTGTAACTTTCTAGCCAAGATCACGTATATATTGTAACTTCCTAGCCGAGATCACCAATGTATTGTAACTTCCTAGACGAGATCACCAATGTATTGTAACTTCCTAGCCGAGATCACCAATGTATTGTAACTTCCTAGCCGAGATCACCAATGTATTGTAACTTCCTAGACGAGATCACCAATGTATTGTAACTTCCTAGACGAGATCACCTATATACTGTAACTTCCTAGCCAATCACCAATATATTGTAACTTCCTAGACGAGATCACCTATATATTGTAACATCCTAGACGAGATGACTTATATATTATACCTTTCTAGCCGAGATCATCTTTAGATTATAAATCCCTAGACTCGATCACCTATAAGTTGTAACTTTCAAGCCGAGATCGCCTGTATATTGTGTAACTTCCTAGACTCGGTCACCTATATATTGTAACATCCTAGACGAGATGACTTATATATTATACCTTTCTAGCCGAGATCATCTTTAGATTATAAATCCCTAGACTCGATCACCTATAAGTTGTAACTTTCAAGCCGAGATCGCCTGTATATTGTGTAACTTCCTAGACTCGGTCACCTATATATTGTAACATCCTAGACGAGATGACTTATATATTATACCTTTCTAGCCGAGATCATCTTTAGATTATAAATCCCTAGACTCGATCACCTATAAGTTGTAACTTTCAAGCCGAGATCGCCTGTATATTGTGTAACTTCCTAGACTCGGTCACCTATATATTGTAACATCCTAGACGAGATGACTTATATATTATACCTTTCTAGCCGAGATCATCTTTAGATTATAAATCCCTAGACTCGATCACCTATAAGTTGTAACTTTCAAGCCGAGATCGCCTGTATATTGTGTAACTTCCTAGACTCGGTCACCTATATATTGAAACTTTCAAGCCGAGATCACCTGTATATTGTGTAACTTCTTAGACTCGGTCACCTATATATTGTAACTTTCTAGCCGAGATCATCCATATATTGTGACTTTCTAGCCGGGATCACCCCTATATAGTAATTTCCTAGCCGAGATCACTTATATATCGTAACTTCCTGTCATCGATATATTGTCACTTCCTAGCCTCGATCACACAAGCAAGGATTAGGGCAAATAATCAGAAGAGGGGTCCCAAATTCACCCTATGAATGCCCCCAACAGACCAACTTGAAGGATGAAAACAAACGTGGATACCACGCGCGAGGTCTGCGACTTTGCAGGAACCTCACACATGAAAACAGCAGGAATGGAAGAAGGAAAAGTTCCTTACAAAATGGTTGTATGAGAGTGAAACGCTAACCTACCATGAGCTCAAGTTTATACTCTGTATCCGGAGAACATGAAGTTCCCTGCCAAATGTTGAAATAGACTGATCACCCTGAATTTACAGATACAGACACAGGGCCGCATCCCCCAGAAAGAGGGGTGGCCGACGGCAAGGCGCACCTCACACCCTCATACGCTCACACTCACC
Source organism: Gammarus roeselii (assembly GCA_016164225.1). NCBI lineage: Eukaryota > Metazoa > Arthropoda > Malacostraca > Amphipoda > Gammaridae > Gammarus > Gammarus roeselii. Next base: position 7,156 of record SDVV010038811.1, on the reverse strand, counting down.
CAACTAAGCCCTTTTTCGGACTGCACACACTCTGGGTCACGAGTGCAGTCCGAGGATCCGTTATCAGCAGCATGGCCTGACAGTTTTCACTGGTTTACCCCCGCCGCGTCATAATGCCCCCCCCCCCCTTACGACCATCCCGAAAACGGAATGCCAAAGGCGGGAAAGCACATCAGAGCAGCGTCAAAATCAACCATTCACAACCATTCTCCACTCACGCTTGTTCATTGCACGCTCTCTCGCTATTTCCACATTCATGTCTCTCCTTCCTAACGCCTGCTTCACGCCATCTATCCACCCAAACTTCGGTCTACCTCTGAGCATGCAACCACTCGCCTCCGCATTCACCACCCTTTTCCCACTCTCCCTTCATCCATCCTCTCCATGTGCCCGAACCATCTCAGAACACGCGAATCCACTCTGTCCTCCAACTTCTTCACTATTTCTGTTCTGATTTAAACCACGTCGTTGGTGATCCGGTCTCTCAGCGTTACTAAAGCCACGCTCCTCAAACAATTCATCTCGAAAACATTCAACCTTCTTCTCTCCTCTGCTCTCAGCTCCGTAGAACATAGTTGGGACAACACCCTCATACAGCCCTCTCTTTGCTTCCATCCCCAACGTCTTACAGCTCATTACACTCTTCAGTGCACCCAGCACTTTACACCCCTCCTTCACTCGCGCCTTCACTTCCGTTTCCACTAGTTCAGTTATCTCCTCTCCACATGAGAGCCCAGATAATTAGAACACTGAACTTCTTCCAAGAGCTCTCCATTTAGGGTGACACTAATTTTGCTCGCATCGACAATCCTCGAGCATCTCATTACTTTACTCTTACCCATGTTCACTCGAAGATTCCTCCTCTCACACACTCTACCAAACTCAGACACTAACCTACATAGCTTCTCCTCTGAATCCGCAACCAGGGACGTATCATCAGCAAATAGCAACTGGCTCAACTGCCAACTCCGCCCATTCGCTTCCAACAGTACCAAGCCACAACCCAGCACACTCGCGTTCACATCCTTGACCACTCCACCCATATAGAGGTTTAACAGCCAGGGATACATCACGGAGCCTCGTCTTAGTCACACTTTCACTGTGAACCAATCACTCACCTCGCACTCTGACACATGCTCGGCTGCCAACATAGGAACTCTGCACCGCTTTCAACAGATGTCCGCCCACTCCATACAAACGCAACACCCTCTACAGCGCTTCCCTGTCAATCCTGTCGTATACCTTCTCCAGATCCATAAAGACCCAGAACACATCCTTTCCTTTGGCAAGGTACTTTTCACAGACCTGTCTCACTGCAAAAATCTGATCGGCACACCCTCTACCACTTCTAAAGCCACACTGTTCCTCTTCAGTTACGCAGTCCGTACTGTCTCTAATCCTTTTGATCAGCACTCTCCCGTACAACTTACCAACCACACATAACAGACTGATACCTCTCGAGTTGCAGCATTCATTTTTATCTCCTTTGCCCTTTCATAGCGGAACAATGCAGGCACTGCGCCACTCAATCGGTACCACGCCTGTCACAAAACAAGTTCAGTAACCTCACCAACCATTCGACACTCGTTACTCCACCCTTCTTCAGGCACTCGGTCGCAACGCCATCCAAACCAGGGGCTTTCCCTGCTTTCATCACCTCCATCGCCTCCAGCACCTCTTCCCTGGTAATGTCCGCCAGAAGTCATTCTCCCTAAACTGGCATCCGAGCACCACCACCCACAGCAACAATGTCAGCCTATCGGTCATCCTCGACATTCAACAACTCGTCAAAATACTCGGCTCACCTCTTGCGTACATCACCACTTTCCAACAACAACTGGCCGTTTTCATCATTCACCACTTCCTCCTTTCTGATCTCTCCCTTTCTCACCCTCTTCACCTCTTTCCAGAAGATCATTTTGTTCTCTTCAAAATTCTGGCACAACCGTCTGCCCCGCCTGGCATCGGCGTCCCTTTTGCCTCTCCTCACCATCTGCTTCACATCGTTTCTCCTCTCTTTTTAGCTTTCATAGGCCACCACCGACTTCACCTGCAACCACTCCTCAAACGCACTTCTTTTCCGTACCACCGACAGTTTGACCTCCTCGTTCCACTACTCGCAACCTTTCCTTCTGCACCCGCCCACACGGCGCGCACTACACACCTTCTTCGCATATCTCAGCAACGCATCCCTTAACGTCTCCCATTCTTCCTCCACATCTCTCAGGTCCTGTCCTCTCACGTTGTCATATTCTTCCCTTCACGCCTGCTGGAACTTCTCGGCTCTACTTCTCACATTCAGTCCACTCACTTTCACTACCTCTTTTCCTCCTCCCACTCGTTTGTTGCCTTTCCACTTCTGCTCCACTCTTAATCTGCCTTCCACCAGCAGATGGTCAGACACTCCTCCACCCTCCCCTCTCAACACCCGCACATCCAACAGCCTCTTCACCACTCTCCTCGATATCAGCACAAAATCCATCAGTGCTCTCTCCACCATTGCACCATGGGCCATCCTCACCCATGTGTACTTGTGAATATCTCGCTTCTTAAACAGACTGTTTCCGACCACCAGCTCCTGCTCCATACACAGACCTATCAGGTTTTCTCCACTGTCATTTCTAACGGGAACGCCATACCTTCCGATAACATTCTCCACCACTACATCTCCAACTCTCGCATTAAGGTCACCCAGTACAACTACATTGAAATGACCTCCAAAATTCTCAATTCACTCAGTCAGGTCAGTCCAGAATTGCTCCCTCTCCTCTTCACTCCTCTCGCTGCCAGGTCCATAAGCACTCACAAATGCCCATCTTGCTACGCCTAACTTGACTTCCACCCACATCAATTTTTATGATCAGCCTCCGCTAACACATATATTTGGAAACATTGCTAACCGAACTTTACCACCAAGAGCTGCGTAGTGTGTGCCCTAGAAACAGTGTAGGCCTTAGGCCTGTTACCCCTAGCTTAAGATACACGAAGAAATCCCTAGCCTTGCATATTTTTCGGTTCCCCTCCAACAGCAGGTGGTCCCACCATATGGATTACAGGATGTAGGAGACGTTGACGAGTTAAGGTCATTAGACCATACTGTTTAACTTGACAATTCAGCATTGTGTAGCCGGTATCCCATAACATAGAAGAGTGGTGTTAGCTCATGGGTATCTTATATTGTAAACAGTAAGATGGGAGGAGCCTGTAAATTTAGTTAACGGCCAAAGTTTATAAGAGGCCAATAAGGTCAAGGTTTCATGACACCACGCCTCTTTGGGGAGGGCCCAAAAGGTGAGTGGTTCCCTTATTGGAGGATCACTTGATACACATTAAACAAGGCCCTCCCATATTTATTTCAAGGTGTAGGTCTGAAGTTTAGAACGCATCACACTTCAACAGCGGATTCATAGGGTGGAGGTAAAAATGATTTAGGACTATGAATGATATTATAATCTCATATTTATAGGCGTGTGATATTGCCCTTCAGCGTTAATATGTGTTCCCTAGGTTGTTACTCAACTGTTATTCCTCAGTATTTATATCCCGTGTTTTGTATCTCCCTACAGGGTGGGTCTTTGCCTTTGCGTTGCATTTGCTTCACTTTTTATTTTATGCTTACGCTCTATGCTTCACACTTACATTTTTTTTTGCTGTTCATTAACATTTTTGTTCCGTTGTGTCCGTTATACTACAATCAATGTTTAGTGCTATAGGGCCAGTCCAACTGTTGACATGTTTCTTGTTTTACTACAAAATAATATTCTAAAAACTCTGTTTAATCATTTGTACCTTGCATTTATACTTGATAATATCAACCTAAAATAAAGAACATAACATTGGTGGTTCAGCAGTGAGGAATATTGAAGCAAACAAAAATTAAATCAATCACTTCTTGAAAACAAATTAAAATCATCACTTCACACTTTAAAACAAAATGCTTCAGCCCCTTTCACACGCCCCCATCGAGACACTCGACCAGCGCCACGCCCTCTCGTGACCACATGCTACCAAAAGAAACAGGCAACAATGAGGGCAGAACGGGAGATACCCTCTGCGGTCATCAACCACACGGGTAGACCAAAGACACGTGCCATGCCTGCCCGAAGTCTGACAGCGCGTTCGGGCAACCGCGAACGCACTGGCACGGCAGTCTGTCAATCCTGGCAGGCCGAAAGGACAGACGCATCCGAGGACAAGCTCTCTAGGCCAAGATGGACTGAAAATAAATCAACACACGCACAGCTGGCTGACAGGATTCCACGTGACGCATAGAGAATCATGGGGCCCCTTCAAATTGCCACTCAACATCTTGAGAAAAACAAAAACGAAGAACTGTAAGTAATCTTACTAATTCTAAGAAGTGAAACAAGAAGCTCATCAAATCAAGTGTGATGTATCGCGATAGGCCGTTCTCCCTTAAGAAGTGAAATTAGAGAGTTCGTAAAAATAAAAGCAATTACAGTTCCCCACAAAACTTTTCAATATATCTGCTCGAATTCATCAGCAAATGAGTCCCAAATTAGTTTTGAAGTAAATTTAAGTAGGTGACGTAAATTATTCGACCTGCTGTTCCAGCAATATTCATCTGAATTATAGTCGTGTGAATAATTCAAGAAAAAAATGGATCGCGGAGGCGGAAAATGAATCCTGAAATGCACAGAAAAATATGTTTATTGTACAAAAATAAAAAATGTCAGAAAATTAGGTTGAAAAACAAAACCATGGAAATATATTTAGGTAGATAATAAAATAGAAAGCTCCTAGTTCACCGGTGTAGTATATAATTTTTTTTTGTACTATATAAGCAATTTTTGTGTTAATTGAACGTAGACTGCTGGTGATAAAAATCTTTATTTAATTGATCACTGAAAAAAAAATTCTAAGTCATTATCCCGTTGTGTAGCGTTCAGATAGTCTTGCGTTTCCATTTCAAATTTCATACAAAAATTTCCATGACCAATTGATTAGGTGACACGTTGAAATATCTGATGTACGGTTATAAATTTATCTATAATTCATGTAAAGTTGATTTCATGTGTGGCCAATAAAGTGTTGTGTAGCCTCCAGGTCTGCATAGAAATGCGGTATTCAATTGCAGAAAATTATAGTCCAAATGTCAAGATAGTATGTTTTTTTTCAAGTGTGAACAGCACTGACCGTAATGTTAAGACATGTTTGTCGTAGGACGACCTAGACGCAAAAGCAAGTGATGTGCAAGTTGGACCTATGCGATATGGGAGTGTAAAACGACCGAACACGTGAATAGAGGAATGATTGAACAAACAGTCACCAAACCAAATCAAACCTATGCCAAAACAAATCATGTCATGGCTCGGTAAATAAAGGGAGACGAAGGCAAGTCGTTTCTAAGCGACAATCACTGACTCAGGTCAGATGCGGAAAATAATTAGGATGAACCGTCTCAGTTTTTTCATATTGAAAAACGAGCAAGCAATTCTTTTCTGGAGAAGCAAGGACCGACATACGAACTGACAACGCCAATCCAGGTATGATTGAGTCTACACGGGCATCTCATACGCATATTATATTATTGGAATTTATAATGTTAGCTTGTCGTGGTAACTGTACGGACAAAATGCTTTGAAATAAAGGCGAACGGCAGCCCACTTCAACCCCCGAGTGACATAGCGTGGGATTACGAGAGAGTAAAACCGATCATCATGAATTTCAAAACCGTTAACCCCAATTTACCGGCCAAGCACAAACGATACCCGTAAATCATGCGTTCAAAACGCGTTAACCAAATAAATAAATTAACAAAAAATAACACATTATGGCCACATTTTGAATGATTGTCTTTTGATCATACGTGAAATGCAGTGTGTCCGATGTAAATATTAGTGATGCGTATCCATGTCCAGTTTATTGAATTTATTAAGAGAAGAGGTGAAAAAATGTAATTAATAAGATGTGTGAGGGGTCAACCAGTCACTTGCGTGTGATACTTACTATGTCCATAAAAATGTGTAAGGTAATTAGCCAATAAGTCATGTCTCCCGAATTGAGTAATTAGCTGATAAGCTTTGTTCCCTTTTTGCATATGTTAGTTCAACGGTACCTTAAACCAACATACGCTGAAATGAGTAAAATATTAAAATGAAACTAGCAGACAGTCTCTATCTCATCCTTCCGTGGCCCCCTGTCAAACAGGAAAAAACGTTGTGAAGATGGGTACAGAGTGTCCAGCACATGGTTGCATGCCCTAAGCAAAATATCAAAGTTTAATAAAAAATTGCATTCAGCTATCCCAATAACATCAAATTTGCAACCATGTCCCAACATTTGGATCGTGTTTTTTTTACAATTGATCAAATCGTGTGAAACATGCCATAAATCCTCATGCTGCGAGTAATAGCACGTTTAGAGAATTGTTTTTACTCGACATTAAAATGACATATCAATAATACAACCAACATCTTAGTACACTGTATTACATAAAATCATGCCTTAAAACTCCACGCAGCCTGCCTTTCCACATGGAACGACCCACGGGTCGAGGGAGTACTATGTCAAAACTTGCAAGCACAGAGCTTGAATGTGGGGACACATTCTTTCAATAAAGAAAGGGGGGTGTTATGATCAGCCTCCGCTAGCACGTATGTTTGGAAGCATTGCTAACCAAACATTACCACCAAGAGCTGCGTAGTGTGTGCCCTAAAAACAGTGCAGGCCTTAGGCCTGTTACCCCTAGCTTATGTTACACGAAAAAATCCCTTGCCTTGCATATTTTTCAGTTCCCCTCCAAAAGCAGGTTGTCCCACCATATGGATAACAGGATGTAGGAGACGTTGACGAGTTAAGGTCATAAGACCATCTTGTTAAACTTGACAATTCAGCCTTGTGTAGACGGTATCCCATAACGTAGAAGGGTAGGGTTAGCTCAGGGATATCTTATATTGTAAACAGTAAGATGGGAGGAGCCTGTAAATTTAGTTAACACAGATACAGACACTAGGCCGCATCCCCCAGAAAGGGGGGTGGCCGACGGCAAGGCGCACCTCACACCCTCACACTCACACAACTTAGCCCTTTTGTGCTAAAGGGTCCGGCCGGTAGCCCCTCAACTTCCACTCTGGGTCCCGAATGCACCGAGGAACCGTCGTCAGCAGCAGGGCCCGACAGTTTTCACTGGTTT
>SDVV010038810.1:0-10693 GCA_016164225.1 Gammarus roeselii | reverse complement strand
GTTACAAGTCCAGTAATATCGACTAGTTCCATGTGATGTTAGGTGATCGCTTGTTAGTAGACTGTAGAGTTCAAAACGTTTATGTGCGCTTCTTGCATATGTCAGTGATTGTTATGGGTGTTAGAGAAATGGCAAGTTTTATGTATGGTTTTACTGATAGAATACGATTTTTTTGTAGTGTTGGATGTGTTGCTCCTACCTTTCTCGTCTATTTTAACGAATTTTGAATAAATCCACGCTAACATATTTACTACAGATCTGTGATATAAGGTCCGCAGTCAACGAGATCAAGGATATAAATTATGTCAAGGTACATTATTAGCTTAATATATATTAATGTACCGCAACATAGATCAAATATCAATGAATGCAAAAAGGGGTACCATACACTGCCAAATACATTAATACCTAGGCAACCTAACTTAACAGTCATCCTAACTTATAGTTATATATTTTCTTCAGATTTGATGCTCATGTTGGATCTTGATATGTATGAAACTCTCCACTTGGGTTGTATATTTAACATGTCAAAATCAGTTTGAATACGTTTCTCCATTTGATCCATCAAATATCCTTTCGCAGATGTTTAGATTTCAGTATTTTTATCGATATCTCTAGCACAGGTTTGGAGGAGACTCAGCAGGCAGGATTCAAGAGTACTAATGCACTTAAATTTCTTTCACTTTTTTAATGTGGAACAGTTTCACGCGATGTTAGGTTCAAAGATCTAGTCATCGAAATCAACTCAACCAATAATTATATGTTTTAATCGAAGTTTGATCATAATGTATGATGTCTAGTCGTTATTTTGTGCGATGTACATATCAAGTCCCCTCCACACGGCTCTATTTTACGTATATTTTTTTTATGTCACACACCAGGTATGCACATATACTTTAACATGCATATACAGGGGCGTTAGAGTCACAGTGTCGGCACATGTGTCGACACAATGCATATATAGAGGGTCGTTAGCCTCAATGTGTCAGCACATGTGTCGACACAATGTATATTATATACAGGGTCGTTAGCCTCACTGTGTCAGCACATGTCGACACCATGTAGGCATTTATACACATTTAGTGCTAGAAAGGTTACCATAAACTGCCAGATGCAATAAAACCTAGGCAACTTAACCTAACCTGACCGACTTAATCATGAATTATGTGGCATCGTTCGAGATTCGTCCTGTATAAATATTATACTAATTCATTGATTTATGATATATTCATATCAAATCCCTCCACATGGCTGTACACTTTGATCTATCATTTGCTGTTTTGATATACACTTCCAATTTTGATCTACCCAATTTCATCAATTTTCATACGCAAATAACATCCTTTGTTCAATTATTATACCTGTATTCACATGATTCTCGACTTTACATGTTATTCACACCCATCAAAACCTAACCTAACCTATGTACGGTATTGTCATTGTTATATACATATGAAGCCCTATAAACGACACTAAATATAACTTTAATATATATATTATTTATTTCGTTGTCACTCTCAACCCATATTAGTTAGCAGAGAGGACCCATTTTCAAACATAGATGGTTTGAATGTTACAGGTATTTCATATTATTTTTGATTTGACACAATTCTACATCACTTTAACATGTTATTCACATCCATCAAAACCTAATATAACTTCATGCACGGTATTCAGTCATTGATATATACATATGAAGCCCTCCAGACGACTCTAGATAGCACTTTAACATACATGGTATGTACTTCGTTGTCACTCTCGACCCATATTAGTTAGCATAGAGGCTCCAGTTTCATACATGGATGGATCGAATGTGACAAGTAATTCATATTTGTATTCAGTTTCATACAAACGGACACATGGTCTCACACTATGTCTTTTCTTATTGTATATCAATATCTCTACTTGGCTCAACAAACTTTGACGACTTGCATCTCTGATTTACCTTTCCTTTCCTATAATTTCTCTGTTCATGACCATGACTTCGTTTCAAGATCTGATCGGACTCTGATTTATATCCTATCAATCTGTAACACATCTAGGTTATCTACTTCGAGATAGGTTTCTGGCATCATTTCACGCTTTGAAACATATTCTTCTACTGATTCCGACAATTCGATGTTACCTACGACTGACACGAAGCTTGCAATTCATTACTTAACCTTTGAGTTTAGGATAATATAAACATTTCATTGAGGACTTACATAGTTTTATTAGTATTTAATTGCAATATTTACAGACTTTGCTGGCAACATCAATGACGTCTACCTCGTTTTTTGATTTGAAACAGCATGGTTTGTACATCCAACCACCCCCATCATCACTATTTTTCAATTTCCTCTCTAAATCCTTCATATACTCTATCATAGCTTTGATGCGAATACCGAATTCTGTTCCGTTCCCGTGAGTCCACAATTGCATTGCTTTTTCTTCTTGAACCCAATTATTTGAAACTTCTCCAATTCAAAGTCATTCTGATCATCATCTTTGGGGATTTTTCTGCATACGATCCAGATTTTCTTTTGTTCCTAGGTATAATTTGTTGTCCACTACATCAGCTTTATTGCAGTCATGATGATGATTTTCCATTTGGATTATATCATTTTCGAGATTTACTTTCTTATTTTCTTTAAACGTTGTTACTTACGACTGTAACGCGTCGACATTAGTTACCCAAAGCCAATTTCCTTTTTCCTGCATCCATATATGGATGATATCTCCCACTCTTTTGATTCTTGTTTTATCCATTCTGAGTTAAATGATATTTTCAACATAAGTCAATACATGTTCGATCCGACTCACATCATCTTCGGAGATTTCTTCGTCCAACACCTGTGAACAAATTTTGGGATATGAATATTTCTTTTTGTTTATTCTATGACGAAACATGTGTCTCCGCATGATCTCAACGTAACACTGACGCAATTCATGGTATGCAGCAAGCTATTATAAGTTGGTTACATGTGGTTTTTCGCCAAACATTAGGCCTAACATTGCTCGCTCAGGTCATCTACTGCGTATTTATGTATGTGTATAGGGCTCTGTACATATGTGAATGTGTATGTTCAACCGTATATACGTGTTACATGAGTTAAAAATATATATGAAAAAATCTGAATTCTAAATTTCTTAATAAATCACCATTTTCGAGAAATAACACCTCACTGAAGTAGCAACGTTTCCACTTAAATAGACCGACTTGGCTTTGTCATCCCTTAAAATTATGAAATTTGATTGAAATTTTAAATTTTATTTTTTTCAAATACATTTTTAACTCATACAACACGTACATACGGTTGAACATACACATTCACATTCGTACACAGCTCTATACACCTGCATACATACACAGTTGATGACCTAGGCGAGCAATTTTAGGCCTAATGTTTTGCGAAAAACCATATGTAATCGACTTATAATAGCTAGCTGCATACCGAGAATGGAGTCAGTGCTACGTTGAGATCCAGCGGAGACATGTTTCGTCATAGTATAAACAGAAATGAACATTTATATCTTAAAATTTGTTAACAAGTGTTGGAACAAGAAATCTCCGAAGATGATATGAGTCGGATCAAACAAATATTGATTAGTATTGTAATATCAGTTATCTCAGAATGGGTAGAACAAGAATCAAAAGAGTAGGAGATATCATTCATATATGGATGCAGGAAAAAGGAAATCTGCTTTGGGTAACTAATGTCGACGCGTTACAGTCGTATGTAACAAAGTTTAGGGGAAATAATAAAGCAAATCTCGAAATTTATATGATACACGTGGAAAATCCTCATCATGACTGTAATGGAGCTGAGGTAGTGGAAAACAAATTTTACCTATTAAACAAAAGAAAAATTGGATCATATGCAAAAAAATTGTCTATGATAGAGATCAGAATGACTTTGAATTGGAGAAGTTTCAAATAAATAAATTCAAGAAGAAGAATCAATACAATTGTGGACTCACGAGAACTAAACAGCTTACGGTATTTGCATCAGAGCTGTGATAGAGTATAAGAAGGATTTTGAGAGGAAACTGAAATATAGTAATGATGGGGATGGTTGGATGAACGAACCATGCTGTTTATAATCAAAAATCGAGGTAGACGTCATTGATGTTGTCAGCAAGGTCTGTAAATAATTCAAATAAATAGTAAAAAACTATGTAAATCTTCAATGAACTGTGTATATTATTCCAAACCTAAATGTTAAGTAATGAATTGCAACCTCGTGTCAGCCGGAGGTTGCATCGAAATCAGTAGAAGAATATGTTTCAAAGCGTGAAATGATGCCAGAAACCTATCTCGAGGTTGATGATCTAGATTTGTTACATACAGATTGGTAGGATATAAATCAGAGTCCGATCACATCTTGAAACGAAGTCATCGTCAAGAATCTGAAAATTATAGGGAAGAAAAAGGTAAATCACAGATGCAAGTCGTCAAGGGTTGAAAGAGCCTAGTGCAGATTTTGAAGTAAAATAAGAAGAAACATAGTGTGAGACCATCTGTTCGTTTGTAAGAAACTGGATACAAATTTGAATTACTTGTAGCATTCAATTCATCCAAGTTTGAAAATAGGACCTCTCTGCTAGTTAATATGGGCTGAGAGTGTCAACAAAATAAATGACATGTATGTTGAAGTGCAATCTCGAGTCGTCTGGAGGGCTTCATATGTATATATCAATGACTGAAAACCGTGCATAAGGTTAGGTTAGGTTGTGATGGATGTGAATAACATGTTGGAGTGATGTAGAATTGTATCAAATCAAAAATAATATGAATTACCTGAAACATTCGAACCATCTAATTTGGAAATGGGGCCTCTCTGCCAACTAATATGGGTTGAGAGTGAAAACGCAATAAATAACATATATGTTAAAGTGATATTTAGAGTCGTTTGGAGGGCTTCATATGTATATGAAAATGACTGAATACCGTACATAGGTTAGGTTAGGATTTGATGTGTGTGAATAACATGTAAAATCAAGAATCATATGAAAAAACATATAACAATTAAAAACAAACGATGTAATTTGCGTATGAAAATGGATGAACTTTGGTATATAAATTTGAAAGTGTATATCAAAACTGAAAATGATAGATCAAAATATAGAGTCATGTGAATGATTTGATATGAATATATCATTAATCAATGAGTCTCATCATTGATTTATGACGGGTCTCATCCAAACTTGTACCAGAGATATCGATAACAATTCTGGAATCTAAACATATGCAAAAGGATATTTGCTGGATCAAATTGGAGAAATGCATCCAAACTGCTTTTGATATGTTAAATATACAGCCCAAGTGGAGAGTTTCATACATATCAATAAAATACATAAGCATCAAATTTGAATGAAAATATATAACTATTGGTTAGGATGACTGTTCGGTTAGGTTGCCTAGTTTTTAATGTATTTGACAGTGTATGGTAACCCTTTTTGCAATCATTGATATTTGATCTATGTTCTCGTACATTTATGTATGTTTTGTTAATTATGTACCTTAGGCAGGGTTCATATCATAAATCTTGTTGACTGCGGACCTTACATCACAGATCTGTAGTATATATATTGGAGTGAATTTATTCAATATTCGTTATAATAGACGAAAATGGTAGGAGCAACACATCCAACACAACAAAAGAAATCGTATTCTAACGATTAAACCATACAGAAAACTTGCTAACTCTCTAACACCCATATTAATCACTGACATACGCGGGAAGCTCACATAAACTTTTTGAACTATACAGTCTACTAACGAGCGATCACCTAACATTACTTGAAACTAGTCGATATTACTGGACTTGTTCCAAGCAAAGTGAATAAATTTATTTATGTAGGCACACAATCTGCTGAAGATTGGTAAAACTACGGAGTCAAGTGGAAAGATTTGATATGAATAAAGCTGAAATCAATGAAGAAGTACCTAACATAAGTATTTAACGAGGGACAGAAGATAATTCTTGGTTAGGTTAGGTTAGGACGAGTTAGGTTTACGGCTATCATCACAAACATTTAGTGAAAAATGCTATTGTGGATATTGTGAACGCTCAAATAAGAGAGATGTTCCGAATTGGAACGCAATCTCATAACAAAGCCTGAATTAATCAATAACTTCTAAGTGTTCAACTGCCAACGTAACACAAACATTTATATAAGTGAGACATGCGGGAATAAACATCTAGTAAAGACATTCGAAGTGATATCGTAATCTAGATGTACATTAAATTATTGGAGAAATTTTAACACTAACTCTACACAAATCCGGTAGATTGGCTCTCCAATACGACATGGAAACGGACCCAAATCCAATGTCGAGAGGTAAAACATATAGGCATTTTCGATCATTACATCCAATTAAGCTTATTCTATACCCAATATACAATGAAAATTCGGCAAACTTATATCAAATACAGATATATTCCTTTGATAACCAATCATAACATACAACAAAAAATATAAAATAGCTAAATAAGAGTCTCTACTCTACCCTAGGTAACGTTGATTAACTATGATACACGGTGTATCCTATCACACACAGATGATAAATCCTACTCCAATATACCACGTGATCTGGTTCATGACTAAGATCATCTGATATTTAACACTGAGTTCATGCGAATAATGTTATTTTTAATACGATACCTGTTCAAATCTACAACAAATTACAAACCAACTAAGATATTATGTCTCTAGTAGAACAAATCAAAGCCTACTGTGTCATAACAATAAACTCTACCATGCTTTTCTAGGTCATTTCTCAGCAATCTACCACTGTTATATAGCAAATTTAGAGGTAACACCCAGTCACGGTACAATCATTTCTAAACAGCGTCGAGCAAAGTCACCTCCTGGAAATAACTATGAATATATACGCAGGTATAGTGGTCAGGAATGAGGCTGACATGAGTCTCAAAAAGTGTAGCTATAAAAATATGGGGACCTGTTCACTGACGACCTAGGTATATCACTGTAAAGATTAACAGCTTATCAGATAACCTCTCTACCAAGCCCATGGAACTTAAAATCGAAGTCCACAAGAACTTACAAAATCGCGTTGAACTTGGACAAACTCCAAATGACAACCAAAGAGTGTAAACCACCTCTTCACCAAGACCCCTACATCCAGTAAATCGTCTTCTAAAACGTGAAACTATACACTTGCTAGGGTTCAATGACGAAATTCCACATAGATGCAGTACGAATTTACACCTCTTACACCTCCTACAACACGTATATCGGTTTCGTTTTTGTTTTGATTTCGTATTGATTTGGTTTTGTTGTCGTACATCTGGCAGCGTTGGGCAAACCTCTTGCCCAAGTTATCGTACACTGTTGTATAAAAGGACGAATGCTGCAGCTCAGACATTATTTGTGCTCTTGATCTTGTTTGTGACGACAGTTGTTCTACCCTCGATATAAGTAGTTTTAGTTCTATGATGTTTTTTTTTAATTCTGGAGATATCGTTTTGGAACTTTGCTAGTCTATTTGTTATTAATTTATTATAGATATACCTTTGTTTAATATTGTAGGATGAATCAAAGACTATTGCTGGAGGATGCCGGGAGTGCCCCATACCAAAATTATGCCTGTCCGCCGATCGCATGCCCAAGCGCAAGCCTCGCAATGTTTGCAAACCCCAGCGCAAGTTTTCAACCCGGTCTTGCTGCTGATGATCCGTCTACGGAACAACGCGGAGTTCAGGGTACTGATGGTTTGGCTTCATTCGTCGTTCAGCCTACTGCTGATCCTTCCTTGGTACCGTCTCCTGTTGGACAGTTCGTAACTCAGTCTACTGATGGTTTGTCCTTTGGACTGTCCCCTGTTGGAGAGTTCGTTACTCAGTCTACTGATGGTTCGTCCTTGGCGCCGTCTACGGAACAGTTCGTCGCAACTGAAGGATCAGATCATCTGCGTGAGGCAATATTTCACCAACTTACCTCTGTAGTTTTTTTGGAAAATAATTTCGTCACGTCAACCTATCTACCATACACTGAACATGTCGACATATCGTCCATGATAACATTGGGATGCAAGGAATTGGTGGAACACACTGAATCCTAATTGGGAGCATTCCAAAGACTCCAATAAACCGTGAATGGTAAAATAGGCAACAAGTTGAGGATGCATCTATAGATGACAAGGACTGGGTGATTAACACAAAAGCGATCCAGCTAACAAAACCCGTGCTTTTAAGTGAGCTGATTAAAGATCTCGGGGTAGATTTACAAAATAAATAGGAAAACAGGAGCGAGAGGGTCGTGGCTGGAGTATTGATACAGTAACCAGTGCTGAGCTTAAATTCTACAAGACGGGGGTTAAAGGAAGAATACGACTTGAGGACTATGTTACTTGGCCCAAAAAAATGTCCAGGCCGGCACCATATAGTCAATAGCAAGACAAAAACAGTCGTTTTGTTTTGACAAGCATGATATCCCACTTCCATTTGCCTGAAAATACATACGGGAGGTATGTAACAGTCGGATGTTACATACCTCCCGTACAAAAACACTTATTTTTACTCTCCAAAATTTGCATTGAACAAACCTGTTGCTTTAGAAGATTTACCCCGTATAGAAAGAGATTGCGAAGTTAACATCAGACTGTATCAGCTCACAAAAGAGAAGGAAGGTTTTGGTCTGGTTAGTGTATACAAGGGCAGTTTAGAAGCCAGTGAGGAGCGCACGATCCACCTTGTGCAAATTTTAACCAAATCGCGCGCTTACCATGTTTCACTATATATATGAAAACATTTAAATATACGACATAAAGAGACAACTTTTTTGTCCATTCTGCTTGCAGGGCATGCATGGAAGCAAAAAAGCTGAACACGTAAAATTTTGTTCGTCCAGTACAGGCTTGTGGAACATCTGTATGCCTGAAGAAGGCGAATGTACCAATTACCTCAGCCATACACGCAACAATGAAACCTTCCGTTGTTTGTTATTATGACTGTAAATCTGTGATGGAGCCAAAAAACACAGGGAAAACATGTAGTTAACATACACAAAATGTGCATGTACAGTTATACTCTAGTAGATAACGATGGGAAGATTGTAGGGCACAAAGTAGTCGATTCGACTACAGTTCCCTTTGAGGAGATGAAGACACATCATGGCAAGAATATGTTACTAGATTATAATGATCACATGGACACCTTACCATTGTACCCAATCCCCGTCCTCACAAAGCAAGACATAAAAAAATATTGCGAAAGCAAAACATGTGAATGCTGCGGGGAGGCACCACCACCATAATCATTACATCGAGGGGGTCTTCGGACCTAATAAAGAAGTGATATCAGGGAACTATATTTGGGCTCTGTGTTTGAATTATAACATCAAAATCACAGAGAAACTAAGGTACATGCCTTGTATTGCACAATGCATCGGCCTATGAAATGAGATTTATATAAACAGCATTGGACAGCACTAACTTCTAACAAATAAATGTGCTACCAAAACAGTCAGACAAAATGTTCAGCATCTCTGTCTCCTTGAACGATGCCTCGAGCAAGTACGGTGTCAAGTTCATCGACTCGTACTCGTTCCTCAACTCAAATTTAGACAGTCTTGCCAAAAATCTTAAAGATACAGGCCATGATATGGCGCTCCTGAAACCACATCTCACGAGTCTCGGCTACAGTGATACGGTTCTAGACCTCGCTACTCGAAAAGGACATTTCTGCTATGAAGCCATCACATGCAGTTGGCAGGCAGCCAACTGCAAGACTTTGCGGGACTACATGATCATCTACCTGCTCATTGACACGTTGCTACTGGCCGAAGTTTTCCTAAAGTCTAGGGAGACTGTGACACGCGAATACACCCTGAACCCGTCCATTTTGTGAGCACCCCTGGCTTTGCAATGCAAGCCGCGTCAAGACGACCAGATCGTTGAGCTGGAGCTGAGAAAAAGGGGATATTTAGTTTCATTGGGAGGAGGAGATATTTCGTAGCTGAGATGTTTAGTTTCATATGCAATTTGCGCGAATTTTGTTATCCCTCTCCTGCGCTTGCATTCTTCCTTGAGGTGTTTTGCTTAGCGATTTACAGATATGTAATTTTGCGAAGAAGGCGGGATCGCCTATGGTAGTAATAACATTATATCTGTTTTTTTTTGCAATTGTTACGTATTTATAAAATCAATTTACAAGCATCTAGATATTTCGTTTCGTAGATGATAGTTCTCGCGCAAATAGTTTCTTTGGTGACCTTTACTTACTATAGCGTGCGTTTGAAATACTTACTCGTTTGCATAAACTGCGAGCTCGAAGGACGTTTGACGTTCGTTCGAAAAAAATCAAGATCATTGAGGCTTCGACCAAATTGTGCACAAACTATAACGTTGCACAGCCTTGCGATATGCGTCGTTTGACCATTCACATACATGCGAGTCTGTGTTCGTGTGCATTATTTTGTTAATGAAATCCGCATAAAATGTTGTTTGTTCTAGTTGTTGGCCATGAACTGGAAAATGCAATATAGTTTCGGAAATATATTTCAAATTATGAATGATATAGATTGGAGAAGCTTGGAAAAATCATGGAATTGTTAAGTGTTTGTCACACCCTTGCAATGCAATATGAGGATGTGGATGAGTAAATTTGCCATTGTTGCAATATATTGAACAAAGCAAATTAGGAAACGCCCGAAAAACTAATTCCTTGGTACTCAAAACGGATATATA
>SDVV010038809.1:0-10693 GCA_016164225.1 Gammarus roeselii | reverse complement strand
TTGCGAACCACCTCGCCCCACTCCCCTCCGCTGCCATCCTAGCCATGTTTGCGAACCACCTCGGCCCACTCACGTCCTTGCCATCATTCATCCTAACCATGTTTGCGAACCATCTCGGCCCACTCACCTCCGCTGCCATCATTCATCCTAATCATGTTTGCGAACCACCTCGCCCCACTCACCTCCGCTGCCATCATTCATCCTAACCATGTTTGCGAACCACCTCGCCCCACTCACCTCCGCTGCCATCATTCATCCTAACCATGTTTGCGAACCACCTCGGGATACGCGAATCTACCCTGCCCTCCAACTTCCTCACCATTCCCGCTCTAATTCCATTAACGTCATTATTAATTCAATTCCTCAGCGTCACTCCAGCACTGCCTCTCAAACATTTCAGCTCGGAAATTTTCTACTTTCTTCTCTCATCCGCTCTCGCCTCCTAGTCTCAGACCCGCTCTCGCCTCTCAGTCTCAGCCCCGCAAAGCACAGAATGAGCTATAGGACGTCTCGACGGGGCCGAGATGTCCTATAGCTCATTACACTCGTTAGTGCACCCAACACAAACACCCATTCTTCGATGTAGATTTCACCTCAATTTCCGTCAGTCCAGTCTTCTCCACCTCAGAGCCCAGGTAGTTTAAACGCTGAACTTCCTTCAATACCTCTCCATTTAGACGGACACTGACTGTTCGCATCGTCATTCGTATATTTACTTTTCTCACCTTAACTTGCAGCTTCCTCTTTTTTTTCACACTCAACCAAACTCCGACATTAGCCTACCCAACATTTCATCCTACAGAACATTTCATCTGCCACCAGTGCCATATCATCATCAAACATCAACTGACTCAACTGCCAACTCCGCCGATGTGCATCTAACCACACTGAAATTCGACCAAATTCACTCGCAATCATCTCCCAAACCACTCCCTGTATATAGAAATTGAACAGATAGAGAAACATAGCGCAGCCTTGTCTCAGTACCACTTTTACCAGAACCCGCACTCGCCTCGCTCCCAACTGACACATACTTTTCTGCCAGCATGGAAGCTTTGGACGCTCTCAACAAATTGCTACCTACTCCAAACAAACGTAACAGCCTCCGCCACCTCTCCCTAACCACCCAATCGTAAGCGTTTTCCAGATCCACGAAGGCCAAGAACTGAGCTTTTCCTTTTGCAAAGAACTCGTAACAGACTTGTCTTACTTCAAAAATTTGATCTGCAGTTCTTCTACCACCCTTAAAGCCACGCTAGTGGTTCTTCGTCCATCGCATCATTAATAATTGAACACTGGAAAGCTTGCAATGAACGTAATTTAAGTAAACGTAACTGCCCGGCACACGCAATCATGACCTGGGTCTGGGAATTTGAAGAGACAAAAATATGTATTTGTAAAATTACACTGAACAACAGAAGTAGAAAGAATACAGAAAATATATCAACGATGAACGATAAAGATCCCTTTCAAATGCTATACTGGGCTCCTCATTGGAAGAGGCTCCCCTCCCTCCACCTCAGCTTCTTGTTCCCATCATTTATAAATGAGCTTTTCACCCACATTACCACTTTTCGTTCCCACCTGATTGCCTAAAAAGCTCTTCCATGCCATAATGACGACGGAAATAGTTCATTACCTTCACGCACAACAGTTCGCACTCTCCTTGGATGGAAGAGACTCTTCACTTCCCCTTCCAAAATTTCTCGCTCTAACCAGGCTGGAAGAGTCTTTTCTTCACCCTCTTTACAACTACTCGCTCTCACCTGTCCATATGAGGACCTCCCGCTTGGAAATTACTTACTTCTACCTGGGTGGTAGAGGCTGATCAACTCCCTTTGACTCCTGGCTCTCACCTGGCTGGAAGAGGCTCTTCACCTCCCGCGAAAGCTGCTCCACTGTCTTGATGAGTTGCTCCATCTTTTCCATGTTCTGAAACACTTTCTCCAGAGCCTCAGGTTTGATCATCTTGAGCATCTTGTGCATGGTCTGCTCAGTGTACTTCTTAGCCATGTCTACGGCGTGGCAGGCGGAAAGTCCACACAGGTCTTCCGTACTCGCTGCGAACAGACGGACGGACCCGGAGATGAGTAGGAACCACGAGACAATGCGAAAGGTTAGCGTATGGTTATGCATTGTATAAACCACATTTACTAAAATTTCAAATATTAACTCTTCTGAAGGTCAGAGACCACAACTCCGGTATGCCTAAGTATAATCTTCTATCGGACTCAGTGGCGGATTATTTTTTTTCGTTCTGTGTTTACACAAGACTGAGATTCGAGAAATGGAAACTCTTCGTAAAATTTTTCACCGTATTTGTTTGAGTTGAATATGTCCGAATTTTTCTTACATTAACATGGACAATCAACCTCACTTCGTCATTCTTCGGTTGTGTTGTGTTCGGTAGTATTATTCCTTGTTTACTCAATTTTCTTAATTAAACACATATTTTTTTGTAGAACACAATCTGTTTATACGGTAACTGCCAAAAAAAAAACTTCCTTCCTTTCATTCAGCGCTCCTTTACATGGAGGGGCTTGCAGGAGTCGAGCGTGGAAATCACTACTTGATAAGGATGAAGCGGCCGGGACTGCGTACTGCTCAATGGGCGCACTCAGGATGAACACTGCCCTCTCCTGACCAGCCCACGTCTCTCCTGTCTGCTTTTTCCATGCCTGTCTCTTCGTTGCTCACCTTTCCTCTACACGCCTCCCCAGGGGAGCCTTTGCTTGAAATCACCTCTCCCACTGACAGCAATCCTGCAAGCAAATCAGCCCTCAGTGCCTCCCCCCTAGCACCTCTCTCACAAGCTCCTTTGTCCCTTGCAGCTCTCTCTCTCTAGAACACTTCCCACATCACCACTCCCATAAGCTCCTCTCCCAACAGCACCTCTCTCACTAGCACCTATCCTAAAAGTTCTTCAACCCCAGCTTCTCTCCAGCCAGCCCCTCTCCAACCAGTCCTGTTCCACCAGCCCCTCTCCCACCAGCCTTTCCCCCACCAACCTGTCTCTCACCAGCCATCTTCCACCAGCTTTCAACCACCATCCCTCTCCCACCAGCCTTCTCCCACCAACGTTCTCTCACAGCCCTCTTCCATCAGCTCTCTCCCACCAGCCCTCTCCCACCAGCCCTCTCCCACCAGCCCTCTTCCACCAGCCTTCTCCCACCAGCCCCCTTCCCCCAGCCTTCTCCCATCAGCCCTCTCCCGCCAGTCCTCCCCCACCAGCCCTCTCTCAAGCCAGCCCTCTCCCACCAGCCCTCTCAAACCAGACCTTTCTCACCAGCACCACTCCCATACTGCTCTCACAAACGTAACTTGAAAGATCTCTCCCAAAAACCTTTCCCAAACACCTCTACAAAACACCTCACTAGAACCCACTGCCAAACACATCTAAAAAACACCTCACTAGAACCCAGTCCCAAACACCTCTACAAAACACCTCAATAGAACGCCTTTCTCAAACATCTATTTAAACACCACTCCCAAACACCTCTTCCGATTTTCTCAAACACCTATCACAAGCACCTATCACAAACACCTATCCCTAACACCTATCCTAAACACCTGTATCAAACACCTATCCCAAATACCTACCTCAAACACCTAAAACAAACACCTATCCTAAGCACCTATCATAAACATCTATTCCAAGCGCCTATCCCAAACACCTATCCCAAACATCTATCCCAAACACATATTCCAAGCACCTATCCCAAACAACTATCCCAAACACCTCTCCCAAACCCCTCTTCCGAACAACTGTCTCAAACACCTATCACAAACACCTATCCCAAACACCTATCCCAAACACCTATCCCAAACACCTATCCCAATCACCTATCCCAATCACCTATCCCAAACACCTATCCCAAACACCTATCCCAAACCCCAATCCCAAACACCTATCCCACACACCTATCCCAAACACCTATCGCAAGCTGCTATCCCAAACAACTATCCCAAACGTCTATCCCAAACACCTACCCAAAACACCTACTCAAACACCTATCCCAAACACCTATCCCAAACACCTATCACAAACACCTATCCCAAACACCCATCCCAAACACCTATCACAAACACCAATCCCAAACAACTATTCCAAACACCTATCCCAAGCACCTATCCCAAACACTTATCCCAAACACCTATCCCAAACACCCATCCCAAACACCTATCCCAAATAACTATCCCAAACACCTATCCCAAACACCTATCCCAAACGCCTATCCCAAACACCTATCTTACAAACCAAACCCCAAACACCTATCCCAAACACCTATCCCAAACACCCCTATCACAAACACCTATCCCAAACACCTATCTTACAAACCAAACCGAAACACCTATCCCAAACACCTATCCCAAACACCTTACCCAAACACCTATCCCAAGCACCTATCCCAAACACCTATCCAACACACCTATCCCAAACACCTATCGCAAGCGCCTATCCCAAACACCTATCCCAAACGCCTATCCCAAACACCTACCCCAAAACATCTACTCAAACACCTATCCTATACACCTATTCCAAACACCTATCCCAAACACCTATCCCACACACCTATCCCAAACACCTTTCGCAAGCTGCTATCCCAAACACCTATCCCAAACGACTATCCCAAACACCTACCCCAAACACCTACTTAAACACCTATCCCAAACACCTATCCCAAACACCTATCCCAAACACCTATCCCAAACACCTATCCCAAATACCTATTCCAAACACCTATCCCAAACACCTATCCCAAACACCAATCCCAAACAACTATTCCAAACACCTATCCCAAGCACCTATCCCAAATACCTATAACAAGCACCTATCCTAAACACCTATCACAAGCACCTATCCCAAACACCTATCCCAAACACCCATCCCAAACACCTATCGCAAATAACTATCCCAAACACCTATCCCAAACACCCATCTTACAAACCAAACCCCAAACACCTATCCCAAACACCTATCCCAAACACCCCTATCACAAACACCTATCCCAAACACCTATCTTACAAACCGAACCCCAAACACCCATCCCAAACACCTATCCCAAGCACCTATCCCAAACACCTATCCCAAACACCTATCCCAAACACCTATCCCAAACACCTATCGCAAGCGCCTATCCCAAACACCTATCCCAAACGTCTATCCCAAACACCTACCCCAAACATCTACTCAAACACCTATCCCAAGCACCTATCCCAAACACCTATCCCAAACACCTATCCCAAACACCTATCCCAAACACCTATCCCAAACCCCAATCCTAAACACATATCCCGAACACCTATCCCAAACACCTATCCCAAACACCTATCCCAAACACCTATCCCAAACACCTATCCCAAACACCTATCCCAAACCCCTATCCTAAACACATATCCCGAACACCTATCCCAAACACCTATCCCAAACACCTATCCCAAACACCTATCCCAAACATCTATCCCAAGCACCTATCCCAAATACCTATCCCAATCACTTATCCCAAACACCTATCCCAAACGCCTCTCCCAACCACCTATCCCAAAGACCTCTTAAGAAAATCTCTCCAAAACACCTAATAAGAAAATCTCCAAAACACCTCTCCCAAACACCTTTCTCAATCACATCATTCAAACAGCACTCCCAAAAACGTTCCCAAAGTTCTTCCCCAAAAACCTCTCTCAAAGACTCCTTCGAAACACCTCTCCCAATCACCTCCCAAACGATCCTAAGCCCCTACCAACTTCACATAGTCCCCGCTCATTGTAAGTGACGGCTCACAATGGAACGGAAGGACGTAGCACTAAAGGGTCTCGTTTATTAGAGAGCTGTTCTGGCCTGTAAAGGGACGACGACTCGAGCGACAGGACGCATTGGAGGGCGTGAGGAAGAAACCCTTTGACGTCAATGAAAGCGTCAACTCCAATAAACGAATAAATAGTCATGGTGTTATTGAATTGATTGAACACTGCTAGTTCAAAAGCCCACTACGTGTGGTCGTTTCTGTATTCAATTGTGTTAATTGGTGTTCCGCGTCTGTGTTTTTATTGTTTTGTTAGAAAATCTATTACAACAACAGTTGACTTAATTGATGTCTCAATTGATAGGATGACATACGAAGATTTTTGTTGATATTTGCAGAAGAAAACGTGAACTATCATTAAGTTTTGCATCGCGTTGTGCACTTTCATCAACATCGTATATTTGCTAGAAAGTATTTATATCACGTAACTATGAATGGTTACGTGAGTCTCATCGGGCCTAGGGCCTACCTCCACCTTAGAACGTCAGGCCGTTACTCGTGCAAGCTTTAATGATGACCTTGCTAAACCGTTTTCAGACTATTACCTTTAATTAATTGAGAGCCGCAGATGACAAAAAATGCAACCGTAAAAAAACATGAATACCTGCAATAACAAGGGATGTCGGTCAAAATATAGTAATAGAAGCGTAACAATGAATTCTAGTGAAAATATGTCAAGAGGCTGGTTTAAATTGTTATAAGCTGAACTTCCTTTGAATTGCCCTCTACTGTACACGGTTCCTGCATGAAAGTTGTTGGTACTTAATTGCACTTACACATTACGCTTCAGTGGCATATTGACTGCTCGTAAGTTGAGGGGGCGTTTCGTCGAAGTGTTAGATGAGAATACGCTTCAACGGCGCACTGACTGCTCGTAAGTTGAGAGGGCGTTTCGTCAGGGTGTTAGATGAGAATACGCTCCAATGGAACACTGACTGCTCGTAAGTTGAGAGGGCGTTTCGTCGGAGTATTAGATGAGAATACGCTTCAATGAAACACTGACTGCTCGTAAGTTAAGAATGCGATTTGTCGAGGTGTTAGATGAGAATACGCATCAATGGCTCACTAACTGCTTGTAAGTTAAGAGTGCGATTTGTCGAGGTGTTAGATGAAAATACGCTTCAATGGCACACTGACTGCTTGTAAGTTAAGAGTGCGTTTCGTCGGGGTGTTAAATGAGAATACGCCTCAATAGCTCACTAACTGCTCGTAAGTTAAGAGTGCGTTTCGTCGGGGTGTTAGATAAAAATACGCTTCAATGGCACACTGACTGCTCGTAAGTTAGGAGGGCGTTTCGTCGGGGTGTTAGATGAGAATACGCCTCAATGGCTTACTGACTGCTCGTAAGTTGAGAGGACAATTCGTCGGGGTGTTAGATGAGAATACGCCTCAATGGCTCACTGACTGCTCGTAAGTTGAGAGGGCGTTTCTTCGGGGTGTTAGATGAGAATACGCCTCAATGGACCCCTGACTGCTCGTGAATTGAGAGGGCGTTTCGTCGGGGTGTTAGATGAGAATACGCTTCAATGGCACACTGACTGCTCGTAAGTTGAGAGGGTGTTTCGTCGGGGTGTTAGATGAGAATACGCTTCAGTGGCACACTGACTGCTCGTAAGTTGAGAAGGCGTTTCGTCGGGGTGTTAGATGAGAATACACTTCAATGGCTCACTGACTGCTCGTAAGTTGAGAGGGCGTTTCGTCGGGGTGTTGATGAGAAAACGCTTCAATGGCACACTGACTGCTCGTAAGTTGAGAGGGTGTTTCGTCGGGGTGTTGGATGAGAATACGCTTCAATAGCACACTGACTGCTCCTAAGTTGAGAAGGCGTTTTGTCGAGGTGTTAGATGAGAATACGCTTCAATGGCACACTGACTGCTCGTAAGTAAGGAGGGCGTTTCGTCTGGGTGTTAGATGAGAATACGCTTCAATGGCACACTGACTGCTCGTAAGTTGAGAGGGCGTTTTGTCGGGGTGTTAAATGAGAATACGCTTCAATGGCACACCAACAGCTTGAAAGTTGAGCGGGCGTTTCGTCGGGGTGTTAGATGAGGATACGCTTCAATGGCAAACCGACTGCTCGTAAGTTGAGTAGGCGTTTCGTCGGGGTGTTAGATAAAAATACGCTTCAATGGCACACCGACCGCTCGAAAGTTGAGCGGGCGTTTCGTCGGGGTGTTAGATGAGAATACGCTCCAATGGAACACTGACTGCTCGTAAGTTGAGAGCGCGTTTAATCGGGGTGTTAGATGAGAATACACTTCAATGGCACACCGGCTGCTCGTAAGTTGAGAGGGCGTTTCGTCGGGGTGTTAGATGAGAATACGCTTCAATGACACACTGACTGCTCGTAAGTTAGGAGGGCGTTTCGTCTGGGTGTTAGATGAGAATACGCTTCTTTGGCACACTGACTGCTCGAAAGTTGAGAGGGCGTGTCGTCGGGGTGTTAGATGAGAATACGCTTCAATGGCACACTGACTGCTCGTAAGTTGAGTGAGCGTTCCGTCGGGGTGTTAGATGTGAACACCCTTCAATAGCACACTGACTGCTCGTAAGTTAAGAGTGCGTTTCGTCGGTGTGTTAGATGAGAATACACTTCAATGGCACACTGACTGCTCGTAAGTTAAGAGTGTGTTTCGTCGGGGTGTTAAATGAGAATACGCCTCAATGGCTCACTGACTGCTCGTAAGTTAAGAGTGCGTTTCGTCGGGGTGTTAGATGAGAGTACACTTCAATGGCACACTGACTGCCTGTAAGTTGAGAGGGCGTTTCGCCGGGGTGTTAGATGAGAATACACTTCAATAGCACACTGACTGCTTGTAAGTTGAGGGGTCGTTTCGTCGGGGTGTTAGATGCGAATACGCTTCAATGGCACACTGACTGCTTGTAAGTTAAGAGGGCATTTCGTCGGGGTGTTAGATGAGAATACGCTTCAATGGCTCACTGACTGCTTGTAAGTTAAGAGGGCGTTTCGTCTGGGTGTTAGATGAGAATACACTTCAATAGCACACTGACTGCTTGAAAGTTGAGGGGTCGTTTCGTCGGGGTGTTAGATGCGAATACGCTTCAATGGCACACTGACTGCTTGTAAGTTGAGAGGGCGTTTCATCGGGGTGTTAGATGAGAATACGCTTCAATGGCTCACTGACTGCTTGTAAGTTAAGAGGGCGTTTCGTCGGGGTGTTAGATGAGAATACGCTTCAATGGCTCACTGACTGCTTGTAAGTTAGGAGGGCGTTTCGTCGTGGTGTTAGATGAGAATACGCCTCAATAGCTCACTGACTGCTTGTAAGTTAAAAGGGCGTTTCATCGGGGTGTTAGATGAGAATACGCTCCAATGGCTCATTGACTGCTCATAAGTTAAGAGGGCGTTTCGTCGGGGTGTTAGATGAGAATACACTTCAATGGCTCATTGACTGCTCGTATGTAAGAGGGCGTTTCGTCAGGGTGTTAGATGAGAATACGCTTCAATGGCAAACCGACTGCTCGTAAGTTGAGTAGGCGTTTCATCGGGGTGTTAGATGAGAATACGCTTCAATGGCACACCGACCGCTCGGAAGTTGAGCTGGCGTTTCGTCGGGGTGTTAGATGAGAATACGCTTCAATGGTAAACCGACTGCTCGTAAGTTGAGTAGGCGTTTCGTCGGGGTGTTAGATGAAAATACGCTTTAATGGCACACCGACCGCTCGAAAGTTGAGCGGGCGTTTCGTCCGGGTGTTAGATGAGAATACGCTTCAATGGCACATTGACTGCTTGTAAGTTGAGAGGGCGTTTAATCGGGGTGTTAGATGAGAATACACTTCAATGGCACACCGACTGCTCGTAAGTTGAGAGGGCGTTTCGTCGGGTTGTTAGATGAGAATACGCTTCAATGACACACTGACTGCTCGTAAGTTAGGAGGGCGTTACGTCTGGGTTTTAGATGAGAATACGCTTCAATGGCACACTGACTGCTCGTAAAATGAGAGGGCGTTTCGTCGGGGTGTTAGATGAGAATACTCTTCAATGGCACACTGACTGCTCGTAAGTTAGGAGGGCGTTTCGTCTGGGTGTTAGATGAGAATACGCTTCAATGGCACACTGACTGCTCGTAAGTTGAGAGGGCGCTTTGTCGGGGTGTTAGATGAGAATACGCATCAATGGCACACCGACCGCTTGAAAGTTGAGCGGGCGTTTCGTCGGGGTGTTAGATGAGAATACGCTTCAATGGCAAACCGACTGCTCGTAAGTTGAGTAGGCGATTCATCGGGGTGTTAGATGAAAATACGCTTCAATGGCACACCGACCGCTCGAAAGTTGAGCGGGCGTTTCGTCGGGGTGTTAGATGAGAATACGCTTCAATGGCACATTGACTGCTCGTAAATTGAGAGGGCGTTTCGTCGGGGTGTTAGATGAGAATACACTTCAATGGCACACTGACTGCTCGTAAGTTGAGTGAGCGCTCCGTCGGGTGTTAGATGTGAACACGCTTCAATAGCACACTGACTGCTCGTAAGTTAGGAGTGCGTTTCGTCGGGGTGTTAGATGAGAATACACTTCAATGGCACACTGACTGCTCGTAAGTTAAGAGTGTGTTTCATCGGGGTGTTAAATGAGAATACGCCTCAATGGCTCACTGACTGCTCGTAAGTTAAGAGTGCGTTTCGTCGGGGTGTTAGATGAGAATACACTTCGATGGCACACTGACTGCCTGTAAGTTGAGAGGGTGTTTCGTCGGGGTGTTAGATGAGAATACACTTCAATAGCACACTGACTGCTTGCAAGTTGAGGGGTCGTTTCGTCGGGGTGTTAGATGCGAATACGCTTCAATGGCTCACCGACTGCTTGTAAGTTAAGAGGGCGTTTCGTCGGGGTGATAGATGAGAATACGCTTCAATGGCTCACTGACTGC
>SDVV010038808.1:0-10693 GCA_016164225.1 Gammarus roeselii | reverse complement strand
AATAAGTGTAAATATGATGTTATTTACAAGTAACTCGGTATCGGCACTCATTGCAAATCATCATATCAACGGACTGAAATTGTTTCCGTTCGAGAAAGTACCCAAAGTTTCGCGTTTAACTTTCTGTTATCACTGCTAATATATTTCTCTGTTTACACCGGTCTTAAATCGTCACAACAGTTCAATGTATTTGTTTATTGGGAAGCGGATTGCCCTATATCCTACCACATGCGAAACCTTGTTGGAGGAAATGTGCTGCCGTCCGACTCTTAATTTACATGATTGCATGAATTACTCGTTGGGATGGCTGCAAGTGTCATAAACATCAATTTGTGTCATCGACACCGTTTGGACGAAGATAGAAATACAATCCATCTGCGCTGTCATCATTCCCTGATTGCTCTTCTAGTGGAGCGTAAACAACTCCTCCCTGAAGGGAACAAGCTGTAGTCACCTCAATGGCAAATTGCCCGGTGACGTATTCGTGGTGTAAAGAAAACATCGTAGACTTTTCGGTGTGATCTAAGTTCTAATAACTGTGATCACCAGTGATGGACAAGTAGCTTCTGGAATCATGAATGGTTTTCGTACACGAGTCATGTTTTGAAACTGTTGTGTAATCATTTGAACTTAAACGGGTTGGAGCTCTTCATGTCTACTATGTTTACCGTTATAACATTTACTGCTAAAACCGCTCAGATAGCATCCCTGATCCAATATGAATTATCTCAAAACACATTTTTTCAACTTCAACTAAAGAGAGAACATAACATTTATTTACGGCCTGCACAGTTACGACTAGGTGTGGAAACTGAGAGGTGTGTATTCAAGATTAAACGATTCAAATGAGCGCTAGTTGAATATCCTGTTATTTCGAGAACTTATGCAAATAGATGTGAATGTGTGCGTACTAATCGTATCTGCACTTGCTAGGATGGCGAATATCCTACATCAAATTGCTTCACTCTCTCGGTTTGTTGCTGAGTTAAGTTTTGTTGAATTGGTATTTTTTTGCATAGATGTGTTGGCGTTTTCTAGGACAGGGAACTTATTTTAGGAATGAATTTTGTGAATGGGGTAAAAAGTGCCACAAATTGCATACATGAAAATATAAATGAAACTGACGCCACGTAATTTGAATGCATTTATAATGGAGTGTCGCAAACTGTAATCTTACATTCCTTAGACAGAATTGAAAAGTTACGGTCGGTTAACAGGAAGACGTTTCCTGTATTGGTCAGCAATGCATGTTGTGTGATGCTATTTCTCTCGCTACACGATAGACGAGAGGTCACTGTACGCATACTCCCCTCAACGATTTGGGAGGAATAACGACTTTTACAAATGCTTTGATTTTTTTTCCTGGCCGGTTTACACCTCGTTAACGGACTACTTAGTCAGGTATTCAATTTCCCCATCGGGCAACAACATTGATTGAAAAGTTCACTGCAAACTTCCTCCTGCAACTGACTGATCACGACGATGATCGTTCGTAGCGTGGCCGCAGGACTATCGCCCAAGGAGGCACTCGCCGAACGCAGGACTATCGCCCAAGAAGGCACTCGTGTTCCACTCACACGAAAAGTCTTTCAAGTGAGGCAGTGTATACCGTAAGCGTTTTGAACGCGTTCGCGGATTCAGAGCAGGTATCATGAAAAATTGTAACTAGTGGTGGGAAGGTTTATCAAATCAATATGGTTTGATTTAACCAAAATAGAGTTTTGAGATAATATTATGACTAAAAAAATAGGACTTATTCATTTATTGAGTATTAATGCGTTCATAGTGAAATCAAACATTTGGCTGCGAATAAACTGAATGAATCAGACAAGCAAGGAAGTGAACCGTAACAACTGAGTTTTCATGCGTTTTCTGCAGCCAACAAGATGGAGAATTTTCTTTACCTTTCAGTGTAATTGACTTGTGAACATATGCCAATGAGATCAGTCGAAGAACGGTTCTGGAAGGAGTTAGGATGCTGCACTGAGAGAGTTTAGCTTGACACGATGAAAAATTCATTGACAATATAGTTAGTGGTAAGTTATGAGAGGCCGCTCAGCGACGGGTCGTGACGTGTTGGGGTATCGCATGCCTGCTGCAGTTTAACTTATTTAACTTGTCTGATCGAAAACATTTTCCTGAGCCTTGGTAGACGAATTTATTGTTAGATTAGATCAAAGTATAATGAAGATTTAAAAAAATCACTAAGCATATCATGACAATACTGACCAGGCTGAGAAAAAGTAAGGGAAACAAGTAGGGAATAAACTGAGAAACAGTAAGCTATGACAGTCGAAGAAGGCAGTTGGGAGAACACTGAGGCCAGGACAAGGTAAAACAAGAAATAAGGGTGCATGAGATCTGATACAGAATAGTTTATTAACTTATCTTTTGAAATATGTCAGATGCTTTGTGGGATGTCTCGTTTTTTCCATATCAAACAGTACAATCAAACGTTCAATATCAAATAACATAAGTTGCACCTACGGATTTTATTCCCATTGTTTTGAATATACGTAGAAAATATATATTTTACATAGACGTAGTCACTACTGTTACGCTGTATGCTGGCGATTCGGATAGAGAACTCAATTTTCCTTTGCTTGCAATCAGTTCCGTCAAAAGTCGTTGTAACAAGTAAGTACCTTAGTCCCCATTATATGGGTAAGCTGAAGAAGATCAACGTATTAAAATTGAACCAATTGAGACCAACTCCGAGTGGCGTCAAACAAATGACGTCTATCCTATATGATGTCCATTTATTTCGCTCCATCCAATATAACGTTCATTTTCTTACATCCTATTTAACGTCCGTTTTTACAAGCTCCATCCAAAATAACGTCCACTTTTTGTCCGCTTCGTCACGCAATTGAGCCGTGTGTAATCGATTGTGGCTCCGTAGCCCCTGGTGCTCTTCCATTTCACTCACCGCAGGCTTTTGTTTTTTGCTTGAAAGCTAAGCCTGTTAGGTTCGGTTAGAATAGGTTAGGTTAGGCTAGGCTAGGTCCCGCCCGATGTTCTATCGAATGGAGGCTATTTGTGTGGATATGGATGTTATTTAATATGGAATTATATAAAATGGATGTTATATAGGATTGAGCGGAAAATAAATGGACGTTCTACAAGACGAAGCTAAAAAATTTGACGGTATATGGGATGGAGCAAAAAAAATGGAGACTAAATAAGTTGAGCTTGATTTATGGTTGATTCTGATGGATTTGACGATAAACCAGAGGGAGTGGCTTTAGAGTTGAAGTTCTTTTTCTTTGGTGTTATTCAAGCTGGACGTTTTTGAGTCGTCTCCATTATATAACATTTCAGATCATGTAACCTGAATAAAGTTATCCGCTTATATTATGTTCATTCTGTCTATCTAGTTATGACGTTCGCATAATTGCTTCAGAATCAGAGAGAAAATTAGAACATGATAACGGGGGATATAAAAATCTCTCCTCCGTTCGCGGCCAAGCAATTCCCTCGGTGACAGAAGCGCCTAACTTCAACTAAAGGGATGAAACGCAGCAGAAGAGACATCCATGGTATTAAAACAGGGACTGCACTTCATGTTAATATTATCAATAATAATAATAGTGATAAACATAATAACAGTTTCTATTGAAGCATTCGATGATACAATATTGATTACAATGAACAAGCTTGACAGAGCATTCCAACCATCCATGCTGGCAGCGTGACAGCGCGATCCACGCTATATTTGTAATAAGGTTCAAATGGGGGTTGGAAACTGTTTTCTGATTCATGATCATGACCGTATCTTTACGTGTTCAGTGTTGGTTCAACAACTGACCATTTTTACCACATCCAGTTAAGGGCGTGGTTTTTGCGTCGTCATTCACTTGTTTGTGAGAAAGTCAGCAGATGGAGGCGCCACGTCATGAACACTTGGACAGCCTGTATGAAAGAAACCTGTAGCAGTTGCTTCTATTGCAATTGGATTGAATCCCAACAATTTACATGCATTTAAATAAAGCTGTTCATATCATTTGTATAAGAGGATGTATAAGAGGACGAGGGGAACTTAACCTGTGTCCTTCCAAGCCCATAGAGGTCGTCGTATCATAGAATGAGCTTCATAGAAATGTCGCCTTGGTTCTGTATGCTGTTGAAACTATAATAACCCTACCTTTGTTTAGCAAGTCACGAACAACAATAAGGAATATGAGTCGTTATTCAAATACGTTTATGAGTGTTTTTTTTTTTAATCATCATTTAAAACCACATAAACCACACATTAATTTCTTTTCAAGCAATGTAAATTCTATACGATGATTTGCTTTTGTGTTTAATTATGAAAAAAACTGCCAGGTCCTACAACTCGGCTGCAAAATGAGCTCATAAAATTGATGCCACAGTCTTGCCCCACGATGGAAGCTTGATCTGGCTCGCCTGGCTTTTTCTTTGATCTGGCATTGGGCAGCTTTATCCCAGAATGTTCTTATTGGTGGAGGTTAACGACGATACAAAACCTTTAAATTTTGATGATTAGGATGTGGCTCTAACATAAACCTCTTCACCTACCAGGGGAATATTTCATGTCGATCATCGTTAGAACCTGATACCCATGAACTTGTGGCTGCATTTTGAGTTGCGAACTAAAAAACTATGAGTAGAACACCTGCTGAAGTCAAATTTTCGAGCCTCTTCTCGAAAGTAAAGTGTTGTATCTTCCAGAATCTCTCTACTAACAAGATTGTTTTCTTCCTCCGTGGTTTTGAAAGTCTAGCTGCATCGGATTTTCACCTTTGAAAATAATTAATATTGAAATAGAGACAAGATAGGTGGATCATTTTTTTTGCATAAGATATCTCACATCATTTTACATATGATCAACAATAGCAAACAACAGTTAAATATCCGGTGACGTGGATACAATAGTTTATGCAGTGCCCTGTAATCCTGCTTGCATTCATAGATAAAATGCTGTTTAAAAATATGATCTCTTTGAAAAAATTAACATAACATATTTTTTCTTCTGGGTAATGAGTGTGTTGTGGAGCCTTTGGAATTACCATATGATGCATAGGTTGGTGCTAAGGGTATCAGCTGTATTCGTGATTAATGCTTGGAGTTTAATCAGTCGAGTATAAGGACCGCTCACAGTAGTAGGGGAGAGGTACAAGATATTGCAACCGGTGGAAACGCTACACTACAAGATAATTAAACGAGATGCAATACGGTGTCCTCGTTATACGTGTAATGCTCTTTGAATTAGTGTTATCGTGCTTCACATGAGCCGAGGAGGCAGTCTCATTAGCGGTGGTCTTAATGTGCAGAGATATTTCTTCATTAGGAGCCCAGATTGCAGCGTTAATGCAGATGAATATTAACTACAATTGATGCTAATGAACGATATTTATCATGTAGTCCGTGTGATTTCATCGGTTGTCTGAGAACAAACGCTGCGAATTTATTCTTCCCTACTAATATCATAGTAAGATTTTAGACATGTACCTAGATATTTTTTTTCTTATAGCTTAAACTTGCTGAGAGTGAAGAATTTTCATATGATCAGCGAAGCGTGTGTCAGTGTAGGGAGCAAGGCGAGTGTATTGTTTCAAGTAAAAGTATGATGGAGAAAAGATTGTTTACTCTCCTTCGGTGATTTATTTGTAAACGTTCATGGAGGTCCGCACGAGATACGCTAGAGAATTGGGTCGAAGCTTGGAGTTCTTTCAAACGATGGGACAAGGTGGGAAGAAAGGTGGCAGAAAGGTGGCAGAAAGGTTGCAGAAAGGTCAATTAAAGATTACGATGCTACGGCCCCGATGACAGTCTCGTAGGAAATGTTGTACTGACTGGTGTCATCAAGTAGTAGGCTTGCGAGTGCAATAACTATAACCAAAATGTAGGGGTTTTGTATTTGGGTTGTAGTTATTCCACTTTTGGAGGAAGCAGTGTATTTTGAGTAGCTAAGCTCTACGCAACCACGAACGGGGGTGTGGAAACTAAGAAGAACTAATGAATGAATTGAAAGATACAATGTGTTTGGGGCCTTATATGTGTGCTAAAGTGTTGAACCTTTGACAAGTTAACGAAGAGAAGTCTGCTGGTGTTGTTTCGTGAGTCCTGTGCTGGCTAGAATACAACGTATTAAGAAAATTGAACCTAAAGAAAAGTATCCGCAATGCGATAGAAGCGAATGGGGACATCGAGTGGGAAAGCAGTACTGAAGCGTGTATGGAGCAATGAGTGATGTGAATGACTGATGTGCCAGTGTCTATGGAGCGAAGAGCGTGTGCATCAATCGTATTGGATGGGTAATGGTATTTTGTGGAGGAATCTGAGGCGAGGGTGCTCGTTGCTGCCGTGAAGAGCATCCCCTTCTTTGGTGAGATCGTTTGTTGGACGGATTGGCGTGGCCGGACGAGGGCCTGACACCAATCATACCCAGCGAGTGGAATGTACCGTCAAGCACTGCTGTTGACACCGGGCTCTTTCACACTTTGGACCAAAATTGTATTTCTAATGATTTTTTTCCGGCCTTTCTCACTCAAGATTGGTGAGTTTTTTTGTTTTCATGAGCATATGGGGATGTGCGTAAGGATCACTTTGCTACAAGGAAGGTTTTGTTTGACTATGTCTGAGTATCTCTTCTCCCATGTTATATATTGTTTTACGAAAAATGCCCATGCAGTGCTAGCAATATGAAATGAACAACAATATGGAAGTAATTGTGGCTCCATTACACAATAATTGTTCATAAAAATTCAACTAATGTTTACTTCGTTTAGGAAATGTTTTTCGAGGAGCAACGCACACATACTGGCACATCCTCACACAAACACATTTAAACCCACCTAAACACACGCACACACACACAGACATACACACCAATGCACACACACACACACACACACACACACTCAAACTTATGCTGGTTTTCGGTTCGTTGTGTCATAGCTTTTGTGATTCAATGCAGCACGACAGGTTACGGTGGCAAAGTTGATAGCGGTTAACATGTAGTTTATTTCCGATTCTCTTTAATAAGAGAAACTGACCTATGATCTATTTCCTAAACGGAATGGTTTGGTTGAGCATAAAAGATTCTCAAAGACACACTTTCCAGGAACAAGCTATTTGAGAACACAAATATCTGAGAGAGAGAGAACACGGCGAGCAGTGATTGGTGTCCCGTCAATAGTGTTAAGTGACGTCCTGTGTGCTCAATGTTGTATCGAAAGTTGTGTGACTTTCTCCATTTGAATCATACCAAAATTTCAGATTAGTTACGGCTGTCTCAGCGTCGTCTTTTACTGCATTCAGATCCGACGGCTTTCGGGAAAGCAATATTGGAACATCAACGGCGTACATTACCATTTTCGCTTGATTTTTTGGTATTTTACTGTCGATGTCATTTACAAAAACCAGGAACCACAAAGGGCCAAGTATCGAACCTTGAGGGACCCCAAAGGCAACTTTGACCGAATTTGACGAATTTAACTGATTGTTGGTGCCGATTTATTAGATAACTTTCGTAGCAAGTAGGGTCTATTGCGATGTTGCGTAGCTTACCAAAAAGAATTGTATGGCTTACACTGTCGAATTCTTTCGATAAGTCTAGCAATACCGGCAGAGATATCTACCCCTCATCAATGTTTTTGTACGCATACCGGCAGTCATTGAACAGCTTGTTTGATTCGAGGTAATCAATTAATTGGATAGATATTACCTTTCTAGAATCTTTGATGGGACAGGCAGAAGCCTGATTGGTTTGAAGTTGGATGGTTATTCTTGTCCCGAGATTTATGAATTGTTTTTATGAATGTATGCTTCCAGATCTCTGGAAAAGTTTCACTTGCTATGGAGGTGTTTATAACTGTGCTGATATAAGGCAAGGTAACTTTAAGGCTGTCATTCAGATATTTTACGGCTAAACCATCTATTCCTGTAGAATTTGTGCTCCTCATGGCAAATACAGCTTGTTTTACTTTGTGTTGAGATACTTGCTTTGGTTTCCATTTGACGTTTGTTTCTTGGTCACTGTCTTCATCGAAGTCTTCATGACTCCATGTATCTGTTGCACCGCTCTGTAATCCATGGGAAGCTTCCTGGGTTACCTCTCCAAAAACCTGTTTCCCAACTCCGATGAAGTAGTTGTTAAACTTCTCTGAATCTGCTTGATCATTCCGATAAGTAGGCGAGGTGATCTTTTTGTTATAGGGGACAATTCTTTTTCAGTACATACCACGTTTCTCTTCGATTGTTTTTGGCATGTTCTAGTTTCTCATGATGGTATTTAATTTTTGCCCTCCTGCATTCTCGTTTGACTCTTCTATTTTGAATTCAAAATAATTGTAACCAAGTGATGCTTTGATTTGCTCTGCGTTTGAGATATTTGGTAATATATGTATAGGCGCTACAGTTCCTTCTATTTATTGAAATAAAATTATCACAAAGTAATTCAACCTGACGAAGTTTTTGTTCGTATTCTTATCATCATTATTCATAAATGCACCGAAATTTAGTGCATTTTATGGTGTAAAATATAATGTGTTGTCTGTGTTGGAATCTGTTGGCAATATATGCTGGTCATGCAAACCTAATAATTATTTCATATTTACAACATCCCACATGTAATGGTGATCTAATTTATTTTTTTCTAACGATTGTACAAAATATTTGCTCGTAAACTATGTAGATCCCCGTCCTATACTTTCACATCCCCAACATTTCTTGTAAAGAATCGTCAGGGGGGGGGTGATCAATAATGATAAATTGAGTTTTTTTTTCAATCCAAATAATGATCGAATCTTATTGGTCCTCAAAATAACATGAACAGATTTTTAAACTCATCTAGATATTGTAAATTTGTTCCCATTACATTCGCTGGGTAACAATCTCCGCGATTGAGCGAAAATGAGGAAGGGAAATTGAAGGGTTGTCAATAACAACCAATCAGACTCACCTTTTACTAGTCCTCAGACAACTTAGGTATAGTTAGCTCAACTAAATTCGCTGGTGTAGCTATTTATCACGAGCATTGAATATTTTGTTTAGCTTGGTGAACAATTTAAAGTCTATCTGTTTTTTTTTGTGGCTTATACATCGATCATCAAGCATTAATCCATTTGTAGACGCCTTCAATTTATGGGTCATAAATCATAAGATGACTGTTTGCTTGGACGACGTTGTAGAATTCTGATTCAGTCCGAGGGTTTCCGTCGGCAAGAAATGTTCCGGGTGAACTACCAAAAGAATTAATGGTTCGTGCCCCGGAGATTTTTCTTCTGGGACTTTGGAGACAGGCAGAATTACACCCTTTTTTCCCCAATTGCATTTTCCTTTCAAAAGTTATTTAAGCATCCAGTCATGAGAATGTCGATTGAAAGACTGCTGATATACAAAAATATTCCTATTCTTACTTCATCCAATTTCGGGGATTTTAATAGATGCCACCGGATAAAATCAGTTTAGCTCCCACATCTAAAATTATGGACCATGAAGAGAAGAAATATTGTATGGATAGTGTTCAATCTCGTATTTATATGGTTATAATAAATGTCTTATTCAACTGCTTCGACAGCACGTATGCTTGGTAACACCAACTAGGTAATTATTAATGAAATACTGATTACATACTTGGTGCAGTGTCGTTCTTGACAAGCCAGTACCACCGGAAATGTTTCCCGACCAATTATAATTGTCAAATACCTCCTTGAAAAATTATTCGAAGGCCGCGTTTCACTTTCTCCGGGACGGTTTAGTCGCCATCAAAGGGCACGCCTTCAAATAAGCCATCAACGAGCTCCAGTTCCTCCACGACCGTTCACCCGCCATCAAACGCACGCCTTCAGATAAGCCATCAAAGAGATCATGCAACTTCCATAAAGCTATTTTTATTTGCAATCAAGGCGCGTCGCCTTCAGAGGAACCAACAACGAGCTCAGTTCCTCCAAGCTGTTCTAATCCGCATTCAAGCGTATGGGGTTAAAGAAGCCATCAACGAGCTACACTTAGTACGAAATGTTCATATTTGACACAAATGTGGTTAACTTCAGATGAAGACCGGACGTGTACAACTTCCTTCAAGCTGTTTCGTTCTGCCACCATGTACGTCGCCATCATGAAAGCCATCAACTCAATTTGTCTGTCAATCAGCTGCTGAAAGGCGGACAACCTGCTCAATAAAGGTACAAAAATGCCTCGCATTATAAGATTCCGAAAATTTTCCGCATCAGTAAAAATGTTGGAAGCCTGTTACAATTTTTTGCCATGTCCCGCTTCTGTTTTAATCAGGTACATAGGATGAAGGGTAAATTTGGTCGTACATAGGCGTTGAGGTAAATTTGGTCGTACATAGGCGTTGAGGGAAATTTGGTCATACATAGGCGTTGAGGGAAATTCGATTCATTTCCGTACAGTGCGCTGTGTCTAATTAACGCCATGTGCTCATAAGTGAAAAACGCCGTAGAACAAAATGTTACATTACTGTTATGATTGGGAGCTTCAATATATGCCTTCATGAGCCTGTAAATGTTATTACTATTATTGACTGATGTTACGCAGTGATGAGTGTAAGTCAAGAGTTGTTTGCATGGAACACCATTAATGTCCGAAGCCGTTTTGATATAAATGAATCACTCATTGACATTTACATACAAACAGCGACCAATGCAGTTCCTTACTGACTTTATTATTCAGAGATAGATTTTTTAATGCATGACAAAAACTG
>SDVV010038807.1:0-10693 GCA_016164225.1 Gammarus roeselii | reverse complement strand
CGGCATATACACTGCCTAGTTAGCTACGCCTACCGACACGATACTCTATGCACAGTGACATCAGACCACGGCATATACACTGCCTAGTTAGCTACACCTACCGACACGATACTCTATGCACAGTGACATCAGACCACGGCATATACACTGCCTAGTTAGCTACACCTACCGACACGATACTCTATGCACAGTGACATCAGACCACGGCATATACACTGCCTAGTTAGCTACACCTACCGACACGATACTCTATGCACAGTGATATCAGACCACGGCATATACACTGCCTAGTTAGCTACACCTACCGACACGATACTCTATGCACAGTGACATCAGACCACGGCATATACACTGACAGTGTACATATGAATAGGATACTACGATAGCATGGATATGATAAATTGTGGACAAAAATTGGATGCAGATGTGAATTCGGAAATCGCAATTTTGAGATCAGCAGATGCGGAAGCGGACATAGATATTAAATATGACGTCCGCACGGATGCGGATATTTCACTACGTTATTATTGATCCTTCCATAAAGTCAGTTTCATGAAGTTACATTGCTTGATAATTGTGTTATTGTCGACAGAAGTAAAATGTGGGTTATGTAACCGATTAAATAGATAAATTGCAAAAAAACTGATGATAAATCTTACTTCGTTAACCAGAAAGAGACCATTGATTACGGATGATATTGATTGTCTAAATATTGGTAAACTTACACTCCTAACATGACTTCCTGCTTGTCTGGATATAATCTGGATTGTCTGGATATAATCTTCTTCTAAATTTACACTTTACACACATTGTTTAAAATTCTGGATTTAAACACTTGACTAAACCAGTGACCAGTTACGACTTTATTCCGTCCATCAGAAGACAATTTCATTAATCTCCCTTGTCTTGATTATATCATTTATTGCCATTAATCACTTCAATCGACGCCTCTGGAGGAGTAAGAAAGAAGAATATTGATTCAATGCACGTAACCTCCACCTAAGCTGCATTCTGTTCCCTCTATAGGCCTCGATTATTTATACAGGGCCGCAATGTACGCCGTAATTATCATCATGTACTTCTCGACTCCTCTCAGAGCGGGGGAGCAGGAAGCGCCCGTCACAAAGAGCATGTGCTGGGAACAGTTTGATTGCCTGCATGGAGCAGTTCAAGGTCACGGTTATTAGTATTGTGTCTACTACGCTGCTAAGCTGTACTTGTGAAGTTGGTATTTAAAGTATCTTTCGTCTTTCTCTCGGTCTATGTTTTGGTAAATGTGAAATTAAATGCTCTGTTCAATAGTAGATTTCCGAAAATTGGTCGAGACAACTAACAAGATTCATAATTATTACTTTTATGGTGACATTAAAGAAACAGGTCTGTAGTGTAGCCAACGCTCGGAAGATTGTTCCACGTTGCCTTAAACTCACGTGTTGCATGGCACATTAACCACCTGTGCATTCAAAATTGAAGTGAGTTGGAGGAAACGTATCTGAGCGTGTGAACATATTGTTGGAAGAGATTGTTAAAAAAATCAACTAGCCGCCCATCTGTTAAAGAGGCACACTCATTTAATATTTTTACGGTCTCTAACACATGAAATCGTATGCCGCAAAGTGACGGTTGCGTTACCCTGTGCCTTTTTCAGGAAAGAACTAGGGTGGGGGCGCGAAATATTCAGCTTCAATAAGCGATATCTCGAAACTCGTTGGTTCCGTCTTAGTCACATTTTCAGTGTATAACTTTGTCATTTAAATCTACATGGATAACTAGAACACGCGTTCGGATGATTTGCAAGGAGCTTCAGGTATCAGCCTACCGTTTGTTATTATTAAATTTATGCAATCAATTATTTTACAGGTAATATAAAAACAGTGGCTCCTCCCTCATATGCTTACAATTGTAAAATTATACATTTCTGCTTCCTAATTAAAAAGATATAAATTCGGATGTTGGGGAGATGACAGTAGTATGATGGGTCCGTAAACGCAATTTTTTTGGGGTGCACTCCTGGAAAATTAGGTGAGATTGCTCTTAACTGTTCTTTGTCTTATCCACGCTTAGGTCAATTTAATTACTTTTGGGTATATAGCCTGAACGCATTTTTTTTTCGAACAATGTAATGGTTTGGATGTATCTAATTACTTTGGGTGTCCAAATTAGCATCAATGTAACTTGGACGTTGCAATTATTAATTACTTTTGGGGTCAAGTTAATTACATGTGAATAAATTTAATTACTTGTGGGGACCTGAGTCAGATAACAGGCCAAAGAGACTTTAGGGTGTATTACGGCTGGCTTACGGCTGGGTTACGGAAGGCTTATATAAATATATGGTAATAGGTTATATACGTTAATTTTATTTATATAGAGCAAAAGCAATAGTATTTGGTCAAATCCATCCGCTACTTCCTCTTGTATGTACATATTTTCAGAGTTCATGCACTTTTTTCTCGTCACCCTGCCTAACAACGAGAATGTATCTCTACGTGACACGTTGTTAACGAGAGTGTATATTGTTTTTATCATACTAGGGGAATACGATTGGAAATGTTTCCACTTAGCTCGCAGGGGCAGACCTCTACCCATTGATGTCATACAGACACCTTATCTTGAGTCGCACTCCTGTCGTGTCCCTGCTTAATAGCCAGAATAAATCTATACAAATCAGTTTACGGTACTTTTAATCACTTGCGGCGTTGCTCGTAGGAATATCGTTATAATACATTTGAACATGCAGTAGGGGACCTTCCCCTTCGCCAAAAAGTTGGATACGCTTTGGAAAATTTGGTGAGATAAGCTTGCTCGAATAAATCAATGTTCGTCCACAGTGTTAGGGGTCATTGAATTGGCATATCCGCAAGAAATGCTAGCATGGTACATATCGATTTGGCCGTATGTAAAGGAATTTATTTATTTTAATAGTATATTGTATTGTAATATTTAATCAATTTGGTTGTATATGCCGTTTTATTTTGTGTCGAAGTCGCTGTTATTTTTGTATTTATTTTTATTTATTACAAAGTTACATATTAGGAACATTTACATATTAGGAACATTTACATCAATCTATTTCCATCGTTTTAGGAGTGGTTGCACGGTTTACGTTAACTTATTTTTAATCCGTACGACAATGGACAATGAAACATGTTCAAGTATATATGTAATTATTTAATACATGGTTAAATAGTAACATTCACATATAAGGATTATTTACATACTTGGATCATTTAGAGAATAAAATACCTGAAGATGTGGACGTACTTTCGTCATTCACCTAACTCCACACGCCGAAGACGGTCTCACCTGCCTTACGTCCTTTCCGTGTTAAATCCATTTGTACATCGACATCATCATCATCACCCACGACACATCGCTTCCTCTTTTTAGTGACGGTAGGTTCAACATCAATGTATTTTTTGGAAATGTCTGGATGCCACATAGGCAAGAGTTGTGCCCGAATTGACATAGTATCGTTTGTTTTCAAATTTACTAAGGCAATTCTAAATAGTGCGTAAAGTTTGGAACTGACAAGTTTGCGCGCGAATGATGCGTGTATATGTGTTTTTTCTGGCTATGTATGTCTCTGTATTGTTCATGTCTGATTTTGGCTTGTGTCTGGTAATTGGCACCCCTGGCAACTGATTTTGTAGCGTCGGACTCGAGCAGTATGCTGTAATACTTTGGCTGCAAGCAAATGATTTCACTTGGGTAGTCATCGGCTGTTTCGCTTTTCACCAGTCCCAGTTGTCCTTTCTTCGTTTCATCGTACAAGGGATTATTTTTTCGAGTAGTTGGAGAAGTCCATGTATTCAGCCAGAAGAGCTTGCCGCACTTTCGCCTCAATATCGGCCACACCTTTGAACTGGAACAGCAACGAGTCTGTGTCCGAGTAGATGAGCAAGACGTTGTCACCGTAGCGTGGTTTCAGTGTATCATAAAAGAAGCTGTAGACTTTTGCTTTAGCTTCTGTTTGGAGTTGATGAGATATATATCTATGATACCTTAGGTAACTGAGTGTGATTTCAATTGCATAATATCTATCGCATTTCAATGCTAGTCATTCTCTATTGAAAATCATTGTACGTCATGCTGCATAACTGCAATTTCAATGCTAGCCATTCGAGGTAAATTTAGGATATTGCAAACAAAGTTTTATATGATATATTTAAATTTATATTAGATTTATCACACATATATTAGGGAATTTCATGGGTTTATCATTTATACGCGAACACAACTATTCACTCCGGAAATCGACGCGAGCAATTTTACGAAACATACGTATTGACTTCGACTTCCCTCTCTGGTCTTATCTTGATCGGCGATATCAGACCCACTCGAAGGGTTCTTTATCTATGATAAGCATTATTTCTCACCTGGAGCTGTCGGCTCATCATATTGGTGTACGATTTGTCACCTGGGTGCTTTTTTCTCTTTGATCTTTTGGGTTCTAGACTGCTGCCCATAGTAAACATTTTAGATAGACGGATACCTTTGGGAGTAGTGTATGCAACACTTCCAATCCTATCCGTGTAACTAAACCTTTTTGTTTTTAGTCTTCAGCGAGCTTTTTTTCGACGTTAATTTTTTAATTATAATTGCATGTTTATGACATCGAATATTTTCAGTTTTTTTCTTACAGGCGCCAACATTCCCACTCACTATATTCCCACAGAGTTCCGAAATATACATAATTCATCTAGCACTCAAACGGTTGAGACATGATTCTCTCTCTTCATGTTTCATTACCAACAATTTTGAAACAAAGTCAGATGAATATTTTTTTATTGTACAATTTTACACTTCTTATACTTGGTAACGTTTCATTACCCAATTTGATAATTCGGTTTCCTTCAACTTGAGCAGTTTTTTTTCACATGACATCTCCTTGGTATCACTGTCACACGTTTTAATATCGCTGGTACTGGTGTCAATTTCACTTGAAGTATCCCACGTTTTTCCCATATTTTCATTATATTCAATTTCGTTTAAGGTTTGGGTGTAATCCCCCCATTTCACCCAATCTTTATACGTTCTACGTTTGGTTGTTAGAGGTAAAGCACTTTATTTTCTGTTCGCATCCTGCTGAGCACTGTCTATCACATTATTTCGGAAACTCAAGTCCGGTTTATCATGTTCTATCAATACGCACTTTTCGTCCTCAGAGCTTGTATTTTCACGTCCATTTTTAAGAGTATCATATTCAAGATAATGCTGACCTTTGAGATGTTGCCAAAACCCGAACGTGGATCTTGGTTAGCTTAATTTTATCTCTGCACTGCAAATAACACATACTCCCGTATTATCCTTTCTGGTAAAATATTTCCATATAAACTTGGCAACATCTGTCTACAACAAAAGCAGACCGTTAACTAATTGAGAATAAATCTGATTCCAATTTTATATATACTTTAACAGGAACATACAGGGTTGATGCTGGCATATGTCGGCATGTGCCGATATAATGTATGGCGAAAACAGGGTTA
Organism: Gammarus roeselii; assembly: GCA_016164225.1. NCBI lineage: Eukaryota > Metazoa > Arthropoda > Malacostraca > Amphipoda > Gammaridae > Gammarus > Gammarus roeselii. The sequence continues at coordinate 5,204 of SDVV010038807.1, read as the reverse complement.
ATGCCGGCATATTCCTGTATAATGTAGGAATATTCACGGTTGATGTCGGCATATGCCATCATATGCCGGGCTAATGTAGGCGTATACATGGTTGATGCCAGCACAATGTAGACACACACACACACACACACACACATTTTGTATGCATATACAGGATCGGTTAACATCTAAGGCATTTTACCTCTTTAGAACAAAGTTCTTTTTTTTGTTACAAGATATTTAATGGGGATCAGCTTCACAGCATGTTGGGTTAGAAGAACTAATCATCCTAACCTAACCTGTTGTATCCGAGAATTATGTGTTATCGATAGACTTTTCATGCTTGCATACGATTTTCAGTCTTTTTGGATTATTGCATAACAAATATCTCCACTTGACTCTACATTTTGCTCTATCCTTTGCAGTGTTGATACTCACACTTCCAATTTTGATCTAGCAAATTTCATACGCTTTCATAGGTAACTACATCGTTGTTTGATTGTTATAGTTATTTTTCCTATGATTCTTGATTTTTAATTTTTTTACATGTTATTCACACCCATCAATAACCTAACTTAACATAACCTTGTGAATGCTATTTAGTCATTGATACACATATGAACACCTCCGCACGGTTCTTCATAAGACTTTCACTTGATTCTTTCTACTTCGTGGTCACTCTCGACCCATATTAGATAGCAGAGAGGCCAGATTTTCAATCTTATAGATGGTTTGGATGTCACAAGTATTTCATACTTGTATCTAATTTCACAGAAACGAACACATTCGTCTCATACTAGGTCTACCACATTTATTTCGATATCTCTTGACACTACATCCTTTGACGACTTGCACGGCAGATTTGCCTTTTCTTTCTCATAATTTTCATATTCTTGACGATGACTTCGTTTCAGATGTCACCACATATTACTCGTAGATTTATGTTTATTCACTTTTTTTCCCTTTTTTGCACAGATTTCAAGCCCCCGTTACCCCATTACTTTCGAACAAACGTCGTCTCAAGTCCCTTCCAGAACAGAATCACAATCTTGACTGAGCAAGATCTGATCGGACTCTGATTTATATCCTTACAATCTGTAACACATCTAGAACATTCACCCCCAAGATAGGTTTATGGCAATGTTTAAATTTGTCATGAGCGACATTTTGAATTTCGTTTCATACCGTGAAACATATTCTACTACTGATTTCGACAATTCGATGTTGCCTCCGACTGACACGATGTATGCAATTCATTGCTTAACCTTTGAGCTTTAAGATTAAGGATTGACACGGTTTATGACTATATTATTAATATTGATTACAGATCTAGCTGGATTCATCAATACTTTCCAACTCGTTCTAATTGTATGCTCCTAGTATTTAGAAAACAACATACACTCTTGTGGACAACGTGTCCCGTAGAGATACAATCTCGTTGTTAGGCAGGGCGACGAGAAAAGTGCGTACACTCTGAAAATATGTACATACAAGGGGAAGAAGCGGATGGATTTAATCAAATACTATAGCTTATGATCTATATAAATAAAATTAACATATATAACCTATTAACATATATTTATATAAGCCGTCCGTAACCCAGCCGTAAGCGTAACCCAGCCGTAAGCCAGCCGTACGACACCCCTAAGTCTCTTTGACCTGTTATCAGACTCAGGTCCCAACAAGTAATTAAATTGACCCAAACGGGAATAACTGATAAGACATAGAACAGTTAAGAGCAATCTCACCTAGTTTTCCAGGAGGCATCCAACTTTTTGCCTAGGGGGGGTTCTCTACCGCACCTCCAAAAAATTGCGTTCACGAAGCCACTATACTATTAATGATCTTACTTCAAATAATAACCATGCATGTTTACGTGTCATCTCATAGTCTTAGTATAGCATCATATACATGGGATTTATTGTGCAAGGCTCGATACCGTTTGGGTAGGAATATTTTGTTCTATTGTTTTATAGTCACTTTGCTGGTTAGAAATTGTTGTAGCTGAATATACCGAAAAATAAATCTAGCCAAACTCAATTTGGGGGTAGTCTATTCATTAAAGGGACTGTGGGTTCCAGTAACAAAACGTGATTTTTTTATGCATTCACTATTATTATAATTGGAATAGTTTCAGATATTACAGATTTATAATAAGTGTTCAAACGCAGAGACACTTATAATATATCTTTATTTACAAGAATTTTACAGGATAAGTTGAGGCTGAAGGAGTGTAAGGCCAGAACTGGCTCAACTAGTCAAATCACAACATCGTAAAGCACCTTATTTCAGACTGTTGTGCGCACATTGGGAATCACACACATAATAAAAGAAGCTCTGCTTCCATTCTGAACCTGGGGCAAGCATGACCAACACTCCACAGTCGCTGAACAATAATCGCTGGGACCCTTCATCTGTGTGCCTCAACCTCTTTATTGGGCGTGACAATTCGTCCTAGTCGATGGGTCTTTCTGTGATTTTGTTGTTACCACCGGTAACTAATTAACGTCGTATTTAATTGCTTCATATAATTCGCTGGATATAGATCATACATTAAAAGTTTAATTTATAAACATGCGGACACAACATTTATGCATTCCTTCCTGTTTTTGCCCTTTAAATGGGAATGAGCAGTCGCCCCAGCAAACACCCCTCGCCCACTCCTATAGGTATGACCTTGACCTACAACAAGGAATTAATTTAGGTACAGCAAACGTGTGCTATAGAACTTCTACAAAGATGTTGAGCTATTGATCGTTCATATCCTTCAGTATTCATTAGCATAGGACAAACACCGTCTCTTGTCGTCATCACCTCCCAGAAACCTCCTCCTGTTCCAGGTATCGAGCGTACGTACAATCACATGTAAAATATGCGCACGTTAGCAAATGTGGCGAACAGCTGCTCGTCCAATGTTGAGAAAGCGGGTGGGTTAACTCCATCTCCAGTATTGTCCACCCGACCAAACAAAATTGTATCAGTCTAAGAGTACTGGCATCCTTAGGAGGGAAATTAATGAAAAGTACACTGAGAGGTTCAACTTTTGCATTAGATAGTACCTACTCACACTACTGGAAGAGGGCGAGTGCAGCTCCTCTGCAAACAGCAGCTGCCTTGGAACCTTCCACAGCTGAGGCACCCACGGTATTGTGGCACACGCTTGGATCAATGGAGATTAATAAACTAATCCTCTGTGACTATACTGGATTCTTTTTTATGCGAAGAATACGAAAAACAGTCGTTGTTTAAATCTACAGAGTTATGTCCTCGAGGTGTCTATCAGCTGACAGTTCATTGTTGTGGGTAGCTGCTGGTCGGGTGTAGGTATTCTCAGTAACTGAGAGACAAAGGTGCGCACGTGTATAAAAGCAAGTACACGTGACGCCCTCATCAGTGGCAGACAGGATACGGGCTAACACAGACAGCTGGTGAAAGGAAGAGACAGCGACTACACGAACCAGACAACACACTTCAGCTACTGTGATCCAGTGATAGCAAAGGGAACCCCGTAGGAGGAGGTATCGGAACACGATCTGCTTGAAGGAGAGATTCATGTGAGTAAACAGGAACACCTTTTGTTTTTTTTAACTATTGTATTTGTCGGCATTGGACTGTCGTTGCTAGGTCTGGAATTTGCTCTCTACATAGAATATATTGCTGCTATTCTGGTCAGATTGTGTTTGGGACGCAGTGTATTGCATGGAATTTCGTAGTTCCATAATCGGGTATTGAAGAAACTGCTGAATCCGTGTTCAAAATTACAGCGTGATTACTGATGTGCCTCTCTTCTATATCAGGTATTCGTGTGCGAGGAAGGTAGCAAAGGTACGTACAATTGTATTCCATATTTAGCCATATATATTTAAATTAATATTACACCAGTTGGATATCTTGTCCTACAATTAATCATTATATAAATCAACCGTTAATATAAATCTCGATGCATTCTCCCATTTCATACGATTTCTTACGGCATTATAATTTTAGGCTACAGCCAAATTTACGTCAAAGCCATATTCACCAAACATTGAAAGAATGCTTCGCAACGAGCGCGGTGACTCGGGTATTGTGAAAGAAGGTGTGCTTAGGCAAAATGTAATTATTTATCATATAATCGTTTGACTCCCCCCCCCTTACCTCGGTGCGTTGCTGTTCACTGCCCATGTAAAAATGTGGACATGATTACTTCGAAGAAGTTCGCGAATGTTGCTGCTCTACCCACTATAGTCTTGTCCCCCTTCCCCCTTACACACCTCGGTTCGCAACTGTTCGCGATCCATGCAAAGTGTATGGACTTGATTAGTTTGAAGTAGCTCGCTAATCTTGCGACGCTACCCGCAATATAACTCTTCTGATGTTTATGCCTAATTCAATAGATTTACATCCCAAATATTATAATTGCATTATAAATAAAAATCAGGTGTCATAGAGTAGGTAAATGTAGCGGTTTATCAGCATTACATATATAACATTAAGTATGGTTCGACTTTACGACTACGTATTGTAACTAGCAAGGTTGACTTACTTGTGCTGGCGACTATCTAACTTGAACCGTCGTGCTTAGTTACTGTTAAATTTTTGAAGTATATCCACTCAACGATGAATCTTGGATTGAATTTTCAATATCTTCTGCTGATGATTGTACTGCCAATAGATCGTCTACGCTAGTCTGCACTTCACTCTCGGATGCCTAATAAAGTTTATATACTTAAACCGTAACACCAATAGTCTGTTATCTACAATTAATAGCTGGCGATGAACCATACGACGACAATCGGGCACTGCACAACAAAAAAACTTGTTGGGTTATATTAGTAGGAGTGTAGCATATGGTAGTCACTTCTTCCTGCAATTCAATAAATTATTTGGATATCACGATTTCAATTAGTTTTTGTGTCCGATTTCATTCGTGCCGCTTCCTGGAGCATCGCACTCGGATGAAATCTACACCGGGAGATTTCATCCGAAATCTAGATCAACTATTATTGTACCAATATTGATGGTGGCATATCTCTTCTTTGTTAGCCTCGCCTTCACTTTTCAAACCGCTTGTTAACCCTATTTCCTAACCCATCCTAGGTACGCTAGATCAGTAAGATGTGTTTTTCTCGTCGCAGATCCTGACCACAATGGCAGCGATGGCTCGACTGATCGCCCTCCTGATCTGCGCGTCCGGTGAGGTGGTAATGCGTTGAAAAATATTTATCTAAAAGTGATATTACATA
>SDVV010038806.1:0-10693 GCA_016164225.1 Gammarus roeselii | reverse complement strand
AGGCTTGGAGGGTGAGAGCTGAGGAGAGAAGAAGGTTGAATGTTTTCGAGGTGAAGTGTTTGAGGAGCATGGCTGGAGTAACGCTGAGAGACCGGATCACCAACGACGTGGTTCGAATCAGAACAGGGATGGTGAAGAAGTTGGAAAACAGAGTGGATTCGCGTGCACTGAGATGGTTCGGGCACATGGAGAGGATGGATGTAGGGAGATCGGTGAAAAGGGTGATGAATGCGGAGGCGAGTGGTCGCAGGCCTAGAGGTAGACCCAAGTTTGGGTGGATTGATGGTCTGAAGCAGGCGTTGGGAAGGAGAGACTTGAATGTGGAGGTGGCGAGAGAGCGTGCATTGAACAGGCGCGAGTGGAGAATGGTTGATTTTGACGCTGCTCTGATGTGCTTTCCCGCTCTTGGCATCCCTCTGTCGGGATGGTCTTGGGTGGGGGGGCCCGGCCATTATGACGCGGCGGAGGTAAACCAGTGAAAACTGTCGGGCCCTGCTGCTGACGACGGATCCTCGGACTGCACTCGTGACCCAGAGTGTAAGTTGAGGGGCTACCGGCCGGACCTTTTAGCACAAAAAGGCTAAGTTGTGTGAGTGTGAGCGTAGGAGGGTGTGAGGTGCGCCTTGCCGTCGGCCACCCCCCTTTCTATGGGATGCGGCCTAGTGTCTGTATCTCTTCTGCTCTCGCCCCCCAAGTCTCAGTTCCCTAGAGCCCAGTTGGGGAACAGCCCCCCTCATACAAGCCTCTCTTTGCTTCCAAACCCAACGTCCTACAGCTCCTTACACTCTTCAGTGCACTCAGTACTCTACTCCCTTCCTTCACTTGCGACTTCACTTTGGTTTCCACTATTTCAGTATTCTCCAAATGAGAGCCGTGGTACTTGGAACACTAAACTAGCTCCAATAACTGGCCAATTATGAGAACACTAAATCGGTTCGTTATGACATTCCTCCAATACCTCAATATTTCTACTTTTACACATGTTAACTCGCAGCTTCCTCTTCTCACACACTTGACCAATCGCTGACACTAGCCTACACAACTTCTCCGGATCTGCCACCAGTGTTTTATCATCCGCTGGCAGTAATTGACTCAACTGCCGATTCCTCTCACTTGCTCCCGACTTCTGTAAGCCTCGACCCATTACACTCGCGTTCACTTTCCTGACCACTCTATGTAGAGTTTGAACCTTGTCTCAGTACCAATTTCACACTAAGCAAAGCACTCACATCGCTACCCACTCTGACTCATGCACTACCGCCAATGTAGAAACACTGAACCGCTTCCAACCCCTTCCGCCTACTCCGTACAAAGGTCGGTCCCTCTATAGCTCTTTCCTGTCGATCTTACCGGAAGCCTTTACCAAATCCATGAAGGCCCAGAACACATCCTTTCCATTCGCAGGGTAATTCTCGGACTTTCCTCACTGCATTAACCTGTTCGGCACACCCTCTACTATTCCCGAAGCCACACTCTTCCTCTCTGATTGCACCATTCGTACTGTCACTAATGTAATTTTGATCAGCACTCTCTCGCACAACTCACCAACAACACATAACAAACTGATACCTCTTGAGCTGCCGCATTCATTTATATCTCCTTTGCTCTTACGCAGCGGAACAATGCAAGTACTGCGCCTATCAATCGCACCACGTACGACACAGAACATAGATTCAGTAGCCTCACCAGCCAATCGATGATATAGTTACTCCACCCTCCTTTAGGCACTCACTTGCAATGCCGTCCAAACCAAAGGCTGTCCATGCTATTATCGCCTCTACCGCTTCCTGCATCTCTTCCTTAGTAATGTCCGTAACAAGTCGCTCTCCGAAAACCGCCGTGTGTGCACCATCACACACACCAACAATGTCAGTCTCTCTGACCTCATCAACATTCATTGTCTTTTCAAAATATTCGGCCCTTTTCTTCCGGACATCACCACTCACTCTCCAACAGCAACTGGCCGTTTTCATCCTCCATCACGACCTTCTTTCCGGTCGCATCCCTTTCTCACCCTCTTCACTTCTTTCCAGGACATTTTATTCTTCTTCTCAAAATTCTGGCACAACCGCCTTCCCCACCTGGCATCAGCATCCCTCATAGCTCTCCGCAACACCCGTTTCACCTGTTTCCTCTTTACTCCATAGTTGTCATAGGCCACCATCGACCTCTCTTGCAACCACTCCTCAAAGGCTCTCTTCTCGCCACCGCCGTTCTTTCTACATATGTCCACACGGCGCACACACAAATTTTTCGCACATCTCATCAACGCATTTCTGAACGCTTTCCATTCTTATAGAACATTTCTCAAGCCTTGCTCTATCACGCTGTCATATATCTCCCTCAACGCCTGCTGGAACTCCTCAGCTCTGCTGTCCACATTTAGTTCAATCGCCTTCACTACTTGTCTTCTTCTTCCCACTCTTTTGCTCTCTTCCACCTCTGCTCCACTATTAATCCCATCCACCATTAGATAGTCAGATATTCCTCCCCTCTCAACCCTTGCACCTTTACACCCTCCCCACCACACTCCTCGAAATCCGCACAAAATCCATCGGCGCTCTCGCCACTACTGCACCATGGGCTGTTTCTTACCACGCATATTTGTGGATATCTCGCTTTTCGAACAAGCTTTTGCGAACCTCCAGCTCAGGTACTGCTCCATGCACAAACCAATCAGGTTTTCTTCACTGTAATATCTTCCGGGAATGCCATACCTCCCTACCATCTTCTCCACTACTACATCTCCAACTCTCGCATTTAGGACACCAAGAACAACCACGTTGTATTAACCTCCAAAACTCTCAATACACTCACTCAGGTCAGACCAGAATTGCTCCCTCTCCTCTTCACTTCTCTCGTTGCGAGAACCGTAAGCACTCACAAATGCCCATCTTTCTACGCCTAACTTAACTTTCACCCACATCAATCTTGAGCGGTACTAGCCAACCGATCCCTCAATATCAAGACCACACCTTCTCGTGCCCTACCTTCCTCCACACCAGACTTTCTTCCACTTACAACACCAAACTCACATTCGCCCTTACCTTTCAACTCCGTCTTACTCAGCGCGAACACATCAAACTTCCTCCTCACAAACATCTCACCAATCTCCCTCCTCTTTACATCACTCGTACTACAGCCACGCACATTCAGCGACCCTAACGATAGGGTTCGGAGAGGCATGTGCCTCTCCTCCCCCCGCTCGTCTTGCCGTCTTTGAGGAAAGGTTTTACAGAGACCGGGATTCCTAGCCCCTTCGCTCCGCTCTTTAAGTTGCCTTTTACGACACGCAGGAGTTACGGTAGCATGATTCTACTTCCGGCTACGGGACGCCCCTTTAGTCGCCTTCTACGACACGCGGTGGATACGGTAGCTAGATTCTAATGCCCCGGCTACAAGGCCAGGGTTTTAGGAAGAGTAATTTACTCCAAGGTTGGCCAGTAACACAAAGATTTAAGCAGCGAAATGCCTCGTTGTAGCAGCAAACGTGATGTTTAAAGCGAGTAAGCAGAGCTATCTGACATCGTTTCTTGTTTGACAGGTACTGCTGCATGCACCAACCCATCAGGTTTTCTTCATTGTAATATCTTCCGGGAATGCCATACCTCCCTACCACCTTCTACTACATCTCCAACTCTCGCATTTAGGACACCAAGAACAACCACGTTGTATTAACCTCCAAAACTCTCCATTCACTCTCAAATTAATTCAAAATTGCTCCCTCTCGTCCTGACACCTCTTGCTACCCCATCCGTAAGCGCTCACTAATGCCCATCTTTCTATACCTAACTTAACTTTCACACGCATCAATGTTGAGGACACTTCTTTTTACTCGGTAACGCAACTAGCTAAGCGATCATTTGATATCAACACCACATCTTTTCGTGTTTTCTCCACTCGCCCCGCTAAACTACATTCGCCCCCTAACTTTCAACTTCGTCTCACTCAGCGTCAACACATCAATTTTTTTTCTCACAAATATGTCATTGCTTCATTCATACTACAACCACGCACATTAAGCGGCCTTAACTAAAGGTATTGGTGAGGCGTAAGCCTCTCTTGATCGCGCTCATCTTGCAGTCTTTAAAGGTGGACCTTGTTAAGGAAGAGATCCTCGCTTCGTCCCTATTAGTCGCCTCTTACGACACGTTAGGGGTATGGTAGGCGCATTCTAATCCCCCGCCACAGAGCAAGCAAATAGTTCTTCCTATGTGAAGGGAGATTTAGAATGTAACAAATCCCACTAGGCGGCAAAGGATCAGATGTTAACCTGCACGGTACTTCAGTATCAGTATCATAGAAATCATCCCCTAACGGGCACCTTGCCCGTCGATCTTTAATGGGGAACCTGGCAATAGCTGAACGAATTAGTACTACCTCTGGTGAGAAAGTGTCTCAATACTTTGCCTACCAACCTTTCCCTCCCTTTCCCTCCCCGTCAGGCCGTGCTGTGGTGCGCCGCCCACTGCCGGCCGTGGCTAATGAAGGCCCAACACCTGCCCTCACCAGACCAGCTGCTGCTTCTCAGTCAGCAAACACTGTGCCGCCTCCTGCACGACAAGGTGCGATGACTGCTTGTCTGTGCTTGACAAAGTTTGAATTGCATAGGAAAACCCTGATGAGACAAGAAATTTTGTTCTCAAACAATTTGTTATTTTGGAAGTTACATGTATTAATATGTCGTAAACTCTCATTTAACCTATATGATTGTTAACAGATGATCCCTTACAAGGAAGGATTTGTATTGTTTCTTTGGGTATCTTGTACTATTCTTCCATTGATTATATTTGATTTATACGATAAATAGGATTTGGGAATAAGTGTAGGGGTTAGAGACCAATAGGTTGACATGACTGTTTCATTAAACGAGAAAAGTGCTGTACTGTTGTAAAGTAATCTTTTGTGAAGCATTGCGCATCCTTCAGCTCTGGCATTTTTTGATAACTGCACTCGGAAAAATCTTACCCAGTTTATGCAACGTAGCTACTTCAATTACTTTAGCGTTTACACACAGCGGCTGCCATCGGTACCATTTCTTGCAGGTTCTTTCCCAATGAAAGACTGACTATATAGCAATTGATAGTCCTTAAGCAACAAACATGGGGGCGCAGAAGAGACGAACTTTTGAGGAGTGGTAGCAAGCGAGGTCGGTGGTAGCTTATGACATGTATAGAGGGGGAGAAAAGAGGTGAAGCGAGTGATCAGGAGAGCTAAGAGAGACGCTGATGTTAGGTGTGGCGTTGTGTCCAAATTTTGTGGAGAGCAAGATGATGTTCTGGGAAGAGGTGAAGAGGGTTTGAAAGGTGGAGACCGGGAACATGGAAGGGATGAAAGATGGAAACGGCCGATTGTTGTTGGAGAGTGATGTAAATTAGAGGTGGGCCGAGTATTTTGATGAATTTCTAAATGTCAAAGAGGCCAAAAAGCTGACATTGTCGCAGTGGGTGTGGCGCATTGATACCGGTTTTGGGAGAGACTTGTGGCGGACATTACTAAGAAAGAAATACAAAAGGCGGTAGATGTGATGAAAGTATGGTTTAGACGACGTTGCGACTGAGTGCCTGAAGAGGTGTAGATAAACGATACTCGAATGACTGATGAGGCCACTGATTCTGTTTTGTGTCGAGCTTGGCGCCGATTGAATGCCTCCTACACTTGAAAACAGCCATAACGTGCTGCACAATATACGTTTTCTATACGAAGAAGCCATAAAATTCCTAGGGTTTGTGTGGGACCCTAAACTCACATGGTGACCTCACATAACAGCCCTGGAGACCCGCTGCAAAAGGTTAGCGGGACGTATCCACTCGGTAATATCCTTTAAATTCGGTGCCGATATGGACACTGACACAACGTTGTTCAGAACATTAATAAGCCTACGTGTTGACTATAGGTCTGCTGTTTACGGTTCAGCTGCCAAAACGACTCGCGAGCTCTGAACAACAACTTAACCAACACGTACCGCCGACAATTTTCGAGACCACTTGACGAACAATAATCGAGCACCGCCATATATACACTGATGGCTCCAAAACAGCGTACGGAGTGGGAGCTGCCGCCGTGTGTGGAGAAACTTCACGTTCGGCAACCCTACCCCAAGTGGCCTCTGTATTCTCTGCAGAGCTGTACGCGCTCGAACTAGCTATCTTCAATACAAGAACTGACGGCCTCCTCAAATGTCATATTTTCAGATAGTCTGAGTGCTCTCACCCAGCTGAAAATTCTTCACTCTCCGTGGAATGCAACACGATCTATTTACAATGTCCAAGACGGGTTAAGCGGTCGAATTCTGCTGGATCCCTGGACGCGTGGGAATAAGAGGAAAAGTTTATCACCATACATTACCGAGACTGGTTCCCAATCATCAACTCTCGTGCAACATCGCGATGGAACAATTTGTGGCAACAGAGTGGACAAGAGATGATTTCAGTCCAACGCACCAGCTTGCTTATATACAACCGTTGCAGTTCTTATTTGATTTCGCGACAGAATCGATAGATCTCCGTATCCTGCGGGGGAGCGTGCGATGAATCGCGTTGAGGCTCCGGTGGAAACGAGGTTCAAATGCAATCGAAGTACTCGCTGATGGAGTACAACGCACTTGCGGCAGTCAACGAGTTGCCTTCTATTCCCCTTTCACGCTACAAAGCCTGCTTACTGACCCCACTTACAGGGGAGAAAACAATCGCATTCGGTAAACATGTCGGCCCGTTGCTGTGTTATCATCATATTGCTTTCAAACAAATACGTTTTCTACCCCACAATGTACTTTTGTACATTAATTAAAGAGCTCAGAAACGAGGATCTATTTAGAAAGCTACTTATAAATATTAGATTTTTGTGTTCCACAAAATGAAGTATTATTCATCTATGCACGAGCATGCGTACTTACCACAATTATTTATTCTAAATAATTTTACTTTTGGTATTGTTCTGTTCTGCCCATACTATAGTACAAACCTCTCGGAATTGATGTTCACACCATACGGGGGGCGCTCACAAAGACTCGTCGGAGGTTCAAAGCTCCTAGCTCACAAAGACTTGTCAGAGGTTTAGAGCTACTAGCTCACAAAGACTTGTCAGAGGTTCAGAGCTACTAGCTCACAAAGACCACAGTGGTTCAAAGCTCCGAGCTCACAAAGACTTGTCACGAGGTTGAGCTACTAGCTCATAAGACTTGTCAGAGGTTCAGAGCTACTAGCTCACAAAGACGACAGAGGTTCAGAGCTTCGGTTGAGATGGGTCCATTAATCGAATTGAATCTGCATTTTACACTCCCCGCTCTATGTTGAATACAATAAATCTTCTTCAAAATGTCCGAGGCCGGCCAATTGGTTGAATTCTGATGGATACGGGTCATACGGGAACAGGGGAAAATGAGTTATCAAATTTAATCGATAAACCGTCTTTAATTGGGGTGGATGGATGATTATTCATTTTATAGATCATTAACACTTTATTTTATTGTTCTATCATTTTTTATTTCGTGGGCTCTATTATTTATCTGTGCCTTTTTTTTATAGTGATCAATTTTGGATATAATTATGTATCGTTATACGTCCGCAGGGGCCCTAGGTGGATTATGCGGTGTGTTAGTTAGTCTAGTCCAACCACGATGGAAGAATTTACGCTCTACTGGGCACCTAATAAATGTCCGAGCACAGCTAGGCGTTTTGATGGCTAAATGGTGAAATAATGGTGAAGTTGATCGCAGAGAGTGAAAGTCTTGAATAGAATTGTGCGTGGAGGGGACGAGGCGAGTCGAGGCAGGTTGAGGCGAGTGGAGACGAGTCGGCTGGCGAGGCGAAGAGTCGAGACGGACCGAGGCTGGTTGAGACTTGGTGGGAGACTAGACTAGGTGGGACCCGCGGGACTGGAGGGACCAAGGGGTTTCGGGAACCCGAGGGACATGCCAGGAGTATTTGGGGGGACCCACTTGGATTCTTCCGGGGCCCTTTGGGACACCCTTGAGACCCTTTGGGACCCCTTGGAGAAACTTTGGGACTGCTTGAGGCCCCTCTGAACCCTGGGACCCCTGTTTCCCTCTCTCCACGCTGTAAAACCCATACACAGAAAAATGAATATATGTGAAATGCTTGAGTAGAACAATTAATTATTACAGTCCGCGGAATACTGGCACAGAGGGCGAGGGTCGCGTCGAGGCTGGCCGAGGTGCGTCGAGATAGGTCGAAACATGTTTAGGCTAGTCGAGTCGTTCGCGACGAGCCGAGACCGGCCGAAATGTTTCAAGACATGCCGAGATTAGCTGAGACGAGGTGACCCGGGGAGCTCGGGGGACTTGGGTTACCCTTCGGGTTTTGTCGTTTTTTTTTTTTGGGACCCGAGGTACCTCTGCCACCCCACTCCCACCCTTAAATGCTTGAGTGAACATTTTTGTTATTACAGTCCATATGATTACTAGCGCAGAGGGGGGGAGCCACGTCGAGGCTGGTCGAGGTGCGTCGAGATCAGTCGGAACATGTTGAGGCGAGTCGAGTTGGTCGCGACGAGCCGAGACTGGCCGAAATTATTCAAGACAAGCCGAGATGAGCTGAGGCGAGGGGTCCCGGAGGACCCAGGGAGCTTGGGAAGACCCGGGGGACTTGGGTTACCCTCTGGGATTCATCAGGTTCTTTTGGGACCCAAGGAACTAATGCCCCTTCCACCCTATCCCCTTAAACAATGAATGCGAAATCAATAATGTGAGCAGTTTTTCTGCCCATGCCAAACCTGTTATTACTTTCTTTGTCACGATCCACAATTTTTTCATGTAGCTATACTAATGCTGGTGTATTTGTGAGGGTGTTCTTGTTTGTGATTTTGTGAATAGGTGTTTTTTTTTCTTCAGTATGTGCTCCTCGCGCGTGCAGGGACCTTATGAAGTTTCTGAGGTTGACCTGGACTGCGTAGGTATAAACCTTGTTGCGGTTAGAGTTTATCTAATCCATGAAACCATAGACCTTGTACCAATTTCGACGAAACTATCTGTGCGCACTGGCGCGCGTGCATATTACTATTGGAGTTCTGAGTGGTTGGAGGCGATGATTCGTTTTGTCTGAGTCTTTATCTTACCTAAATAAATGAGTTGTACCTCTACTAAACAAGACCGCGTAGCTGTAAACATTGTGTTGCGTTGTTGTAGGTGCTGACTTTTTCCGTGTAGCCGTTAACTTTGTACCAGTCTCAACGATGATACCTGTGCGCACTAGCATGCGTTCTCCCCCTAGGCATCGGTTATGTTCACGGGCCGCATGGAGTCACTGCCCAACCGGGGGGGTGAACACCCTTATTTTCCTCCAGTCTCCCCTCTTCTTCACCCTTCACTATCTCTCATTTTCTCCCCCATCCTGATTTGCATACCTTTTATTTACCTCATTTGCATCTCACGTTTAGTTCAAATTTCCTTTAACGTGTCTTGGACTACTTCTTAACAACTCTCCTAATAGTCGTTGCACACAAACACACTCATACACACGCACGCGCACACAGACACGCACACTCAAACATACACATACCGGTTCTAACTATTCTCCTTTCGGGTGGCGAGTAACAGCCAAGTTGCGCTCTTTCTTTCATGCAACCTGTTTCTACGACTATTCCTTCTTCTTCTTCTTTTCATTCTTGCTGTTCTCATGCGTAAAATTTCCTACACCTAGTGTAGATCTCATGCATGGGATCCCCGTTTTCTGTCTCTTCTTCATCTTCCCCTTCAGCAGGTGTTGAAGCGTGTAGGCCGGAACCTTAAGGACTACTGCGGATCCTTGGGGCTTTGAAGCGGGGTAGGTAGTGTGTTTTTCGTCCTTACTGCCATCCGGGGAGTGCCGAGACCATATGGCCTCAGCACCGTAGGAGTTCCTGTACCTCTTGTGGCACCCGTACATACCATAGACGTTCGCCGCGTAATAAACTTCGACTTTGCGCAGTAGTAAACCTAACTCGAACATTAAAAGAAGAATAAAAACAAAGGCTAGCATGATTCAGCACTGTTTGCTGGTTCGACATCCGGCGCCAGAAGAACGATGACTCCAGTGCGCTAAAAATCCTCGTCACTCTAATCTAATCCAGCGTGCGAACATATTACTCTTGAAGTTATAGATGATTGGAGGCAAGGGTTCGTTTTGTCATAGTCTTATATACAGATACAGACACTAGGCCGCGTCCCCCAGAAAGGGGGGTGGCCGACGGCAAGGCTCACCTCACACCCTCACGCGCACACAACTTGGCCCTTTTGTGCTAAAGGGTCCGGCCGGTAGCCCCTCAACTTACACTCTGGGTCCCGAATGCACCGAGGAACCGTCGTCAGCAGCAGGGCCCGACAGTTTTCACTGGTTTACCCCAGCCGCGTCATAATGGCCTGGCCCCCCCCACCCACGACCATCTTGACAGCGGGATGCCAAGGGCGGGAAAGCACATCAGAGCAGCGTCAAAATCAACCATTCACAACCATTCTCCACTCACGCCTGTTCATTGCACGCTCTCTCGCCACCTCCACATTCATGTCTCTTCTTCCCAACGCCTGCTTCAGACCATCCATCCACCCAAACTTCGGTCTACCTCTAGGCCTGCGACCACTCACCTCCGCATTCATCACCCTTTTCACCAATCTCCCTTCATCCATCCTCTCCATGTGCCCGAACCATCTCAGTACACGCGAATCCACTCTGTTCTCCAACTTCTTCACCATCCCTGT
>SDVV010038805.1:0-10693 GCA_016164225.1 Gammarus roeselii | reverse complement strand
ATATATATATATATATATATGTATATAGATAGATAGATAGTTGGTACTTAAATATAATATCTATAGGTTTCTAACCATTGTTATTCGGCTATAAAAATCTGTGACATTTGGGTTTGGTTTCAATTAGAAGTTAGCAAAGTTTGATCTTTCAATATCAGCTGGTTCATTTTGTCTTAATAGTTGGAAAACGCATGAATACTAGTAGTATGTCAACAAAAAGATTGCTTAAATAACTTCATAACATACAGATCAGACAATGGGCCGAAATCCTCCTGCAAGGGAGGTGACCGACTGCAAGGC
The DNA here is from genome assembly GCA_016164225.1 of Gammarus roeselii. Taxonomy (NCBI): domain Eukaryota; kingdom Metazoa; phylum Arthropoda; class Malacostraca; order Amphipoda; family Gammaridae; genus Gammarus; species Gammarus roeselii. Next base: position 10,393 of record SDVV010038805.1, on the reverse strand, counting down.
CCACCTCACACTCTCATACACTCACACTCGCACACCTTAGCCTTTTTGCGCAAAAGGGTCCGTCCGGGAACCCCGCAATACACCCTCCGGGTCATGAGTACGGTTCGAGGTCAGTGTCGGCTGCAGGGCCCGACAGTGTGTTTTGTTAACCCCTTCCGCGTCATGATGACTGGGCCCACACCGCCCACGTCTATCCCGTCTCTCAACGATATGCCTAGGGCGGGAACGCACATCAGGGCAGCGTCAAAACTCATCCGTTCACAATCATTTTCCACTCACGCCTATCCAGTGCACGCTCTCTCGCTACCTCCACACTCAGGTCTCTGCTTCCTAACGCCTGCTTAACACCATACATCCACCCAAACTTCGGTCTCCCTTTAGCCTACGTCCACTCGCCTCTGCCTTCCACACCCTTTTCACCGATCTTCCCTCATCCATCCTCACCACGTGCCCGAACCATCTCGGAACACTCTGTCCTCTAACTCTTCACCATCCCCGTTCTGATTCGAACCACGCCGTTAGTGAACCTGTCTCTCAGCGACACTCCAGCCATGCTCCTCAAACATTTCATCTCGAAAACATTCAACCTTCTTCTCTCCTCTGCTCTCACCCCCCATGTCTCAGCTCCGTACAGCACAGTTGGAACAACGACACCCTCAAACAGCTCTCTCTTTGATTCCATCCCCAAAGTCCTGCAGCTCATTACGCTCTTCAGTGAGCCATAACCTTACACTCCTCCTTTACTAGCGACTTCACTTCAGTTTCCACTAGTTCAGTATCCTTCACATGGGAGCCCAGATACTTCAAACACTGAACTTCTTCCAACAACTCTCCATTTAGGAGGACGCTAATACTGCTCGCATCTGCAGTTCTCGAGCGTCTCATTACTTTTACCCACGTTTACTCGAAGCCTCCTCCTCTCACTCACTCTACCAAACCAAACTCAGAAACCCTCCTACTTAGTTTCTTTTCTGAATCCGACATCAGAGCCGTATCATCAACAGCCACTGGCTCAACTGCCAACTCCGCCCCAGTTGCTTCCAACAGCTCCAAGTTACGACCTAGCACACTCGCGCTGACCTCTCTGACCACTCCATCCATATAGAGATTAAACAGCCAAGGAGACATCACGCAGCCTTGTCTCAGACCCACTTTCACTGTAACCAATCACTCACCTCGCTGTCCATTCTGACACATGCACGGCTGCCTACACAGAAACTCTGCACCGCTTTCAACAGCTTTCCGTCCACTACATACAAACGCAACACTCTCCTCAGCGCTTCCCTGTCAATCCTGTCATATGCCTTTTCCACATCCATGGAGGCCCAGAACACATCCTTTCCCTTTGCAAGGTACTTCTCACAGACCTGTCTCACTGCAAAAATCTGAGCGGCACACCCTCCACCACTCCTAAAGCCATATTGTTCCTCTCCAATTGCGCAATCCGTACATTCTCTAATCCCTTTGATCAGCACTCTGCCATACAGCATACCGGCTACACACAACAAATTGATACCTCTTGAATTGCAGCATTCATTTTTATCTCCTTTGCCCTTATACAGGGGGACAATGCAGGCACTGCGCCACTCAATCGGTACCACGCCCGTCACAAAACTAATGTTCAGTAGCCTCACCAATCATTCGACAATCGTTATTACACACTTTCTCAGGCACTCAGTCGCAACGCCATCCAAACCAGGGGCTTTCCATGCTCTCCTCACCTCCACCGCCTCTTGCATTTCTTTCCTAGTCATGTCCGCTGCAAGTCTCTTTCCAAAAATCGGCATCCGCACACCACCACTCACAGCAGCAATGTCATCTTTGATATTCAACAATTCATTAAAATACTTAGCCCACCTTTTTCCGTACACCACCACTTTCCATCAAAACTGGCTGTTCTCATCTTTCACCGCCTCCTTTCCGGTTTTCCCTTTCTCAGCCTCTTAATCTCTTTCCAGAACATCTTTTTGTTCTCCTCAAAATTCTGGCACAACCGTCTGCCCCAACTGGCATCAGCGTCATTTTTGGTTCTCCTTACTACTAGCTTTATTTTCTTCCTCTTCTCCTTATAGTTCATGTGGAGAAAACTGAACTAGTGGAAACTGAAGTGAAGGCGCGAGTGAAGGAGGGGTGTAAAGTGTTGGGTGCACTGAAGAGTGTAATGAGCTGTACGACGTTGGGGATGGAAGCAAAGAGAGGGCTGTATGAGGGTGTTGTTGTCCCAACTGTACGCTACGGAGCTGAGGCTTGGGGGTGAGAGCAGAGGAGAGAAGAAGGTTGAATGTTTTCCAGATGAAGTGTTTGAGGAGCATGGCTGGAGTAACGCTGAGAGACCAGATCACCAACGACGTGGATCGAATCAGAACAAGGATGGTGAACAAGTTGGAAAACAGAGTGGATTCGCGTGTACTGAGATAATTCGGGCACATGGAGAGGATGGATGAAGGGAGATAGGTGAAAAGGGTGATGAATGCGGAGGCGAGTGGTCGCAGGCCTAGAGGTAGACCGAAGTTTGGGTGAATGGATGGTCTGAAGCGGGCGTTAGGAAGGAGAGACATGAATGTGGAGGTGGCGTGAGAGCGTGCAATGAACAGGCGTGAGTGGAGACTGGTTGTGAATGGATGATTTTGACGCTACTCTGATGTGCTTTCCCGCCCTTGGCATCCCGCTGTCGGGATGGTCGTGGGTGGAGGTTGCCCGGCCATTATGACGCGGCGGGTGTAAACCAGTGAAAACTGTTGGGCCCTGCTGCTGACGACGGTTCCTTGGACTGCACTCGGGACCCAGAGTGTAAGTTGAGGGGTCACCGGCCGGACCCTTTAGCACAAAAGGGCTAAGTTGTGTGAGTGTGAGGTGCGCCTTGCCGTCGACCACCTCCCTTTCTTGGGGATGCGGCCTAGTGTTTGTATCTGTATCTCCTTATAGTTGTCATAGGTCACCACCGACTTCGCCTGCAATCACTCCTCAAAAGTTTTTCTCTTCTGCGCCATCACCAGTTTGGCCTCCTCGTTCCACCACTCACAGCCCTTCCGTCTTCACCCGCCCACACGTCACACACCACACACATTTCTCGAACATCTCAACAAGGCATCTCTGAACGTCTCCCATTCTTCCTCCACATTTTGCAGTCCTGCCCTCTCACGTTGTCAAATTCCTCCGTCAACATCTGCTGGAACTCCTCCGCTCTGCTTTTCTCAGTTAGCTCACTCACTTTCACAACCTCTCTTCCTCCTCCCACGTCTTTGTTCCCCTTCCACCTACGCTCCACTCTCAATCTTCCCTCCACCAGCAGATGGTCAGACATTCCTCCACCCTCTCGTCTCAACACCCGCACATCCAACAGCCTCGGCACCACTTCCCTCGAAGTCAGCACAAAGACTATCAGCAATGGATTTTGTGCATCAAAACATGTCAGAAATAAAATAAAAAATCGAATTGGACAATTTTTTTATTAGAGGTCAAAGGTAAACTCTCAATGACCCTTATGTAAATAGGCGTTTTATAATAATTTTACTTGAGCTAAGAAAGAATTAGCCCCTCAAGCGCTGTAAAATAACTTTTGAATCAAAGCTGTAGCTCAATGACTTTTTGGGATGCATTCATTCGGACTTCGACAATATGCGCAAAAAGGGTCAAAGGTCACAGAGACCTAAAATTTAGGTAATCTTCATTTTTCCTGTAGATTTGCTGATGTACTAAGCATGAGCAAAATCGAAGATGGTCTAGTCCAAACCCACCTTTTTGTGCCTTGTTATGATCAGCCTCGGCTAGCACATATATTTGGAAACATTGCTAACCGAACATTACCACCAAGAGCTGCGTAGTGTGTGCCCTAGAAACAGTATAGGCCTCAGGCCTGTTACCCCTAGCTTAAGTTACACAAAGAAATCCCTTGCCTTGCATATTTTTTGGTTCCCCTCCAAAAGCAGGTGGTCCCACCATCTGGATTATAGGACGTAGGAGACGTTAACGAGTTGAGGCAATTTGCCCATCCTGTTAAACTTGACAATTTCGCATTGTGTATTGGGTATACTATAACGTAGAAGGGTAGTGTTAGCTCAGGGGTATCGTATATAAAAAGATGGGAGGAGCCTGTAAATTTAGTTAAGGGCCAAAGTTTATAAGAGGCTAATAAGGTCAAGGTTTTAAGACACCACACCTCTTTAAGGAGGGGCCCATAGTATTTCAAGGTGCAGGTTGGAAGTATAGATCTCATATCATTCCAGTAGCGGATCCGTCGGGCGGAGGTAAGACCGACTTCAGATGCGATTAGCACTCAGCATCTCATATTTATAGGCGTGTGAAATTGCCCTTCAGCGTTAATATCTGTGCCTTAGGTTGTTACTGTGTTCTAATAGTTTATATCTCGTGTTTTGTATCCCTACAGGGTGGGTCTTCGCCTTTTTGTTTTACGCTTACGCTTTACACTTATACTACATTTCTTTTTGCTGTTCTTTTACCCTTTTGTTCCGTTGTGTCCGTTATATTACAATCAATGTTTAGTTCTATAGGACGAGTTCAACTGTTGACATGTTACTTGTTTTATTCAAAATAATAGTATTAAACCACTGTTTAATCATTTGTACCTTGCATTTATACCAGAATAAAACAAACATAAATTAAAGTACTTAACAGGCTGACTGGATGTAAAATGACCCTTCTATTAAGTCTATTATTAAGTATAATGAATTATATGATGTCATTGAGTGTAATAAAGATTTAAACTATGAATTAGAAACAACAATAAAGACAAAAATCATTGCCATCAAAAATTTACATATTTGGTGCGATCGGGTGTGGTTGTAAGGTAGGAGGAGACCATATTAATTAAGGCTCTGTTGTTGGCACCTTCAATAGTACAAATGTTGGTAACACCTTTCCTGCATAATGAATTTGTGCAATGCTAAAATGTACATTTTTGTGTAGTCCTCATCCAAGTCTAGGCTGATGGGCTACCCGGGGATTTAAACCGCTATCCTGGCACAACATCTTTCGATTTACCTCAAGATTAAACATGCTTATTTTGCGTTCCCCAATTTTCAAAACTTCATTATAATTGCTGTTTTCCTACATCAACATACAGATGTTTCCTCATAGACGATGTTGAGAGACTTTGTGTTGGCGTAGCCTAATTTCTCCCGCCCACAGAGTGGCGGTGTGTTGACCATGGCTCGAACACGTAACATGCATCGCCACTGACTGGCACTGCAGCTGAGCACGCCATCCACTTGGCCAAATAAAGTTGATAAGATTTTCTCTGTATTCAAAGCAGGGCTAATTTCGTACGCTGTATCCCAAACCATTTCATTCACAGTCTCCACTCTCCCCAGCTGTCGTCGACTTGCCTGTTCCGCCGCAGCCTGGCCATGCTCTGCACCGAGGCTTCCTCTTCCTCCCCACCCTCCCTGAGCAGTGTTGCCCTGGCACAGCGCCTCGGCAGCAACATCAGCCAGGCCACTGCAGTGCTCGATAAACTACAGCAGCTGGGTGTTCTGCAGCAGCCTCACCCATCCACCTCCTCGGGCCGACACTCCAGTCTGGGCAATCAGACTAGGTCAGGGTGACACACCACTTTGTTTTGGTGTGTAGTATTAGCGGCAGCTATTATACGGTTTGAAGGCCTACATATTGGTGTGGGGAAAATCGGACAGCCATGATTTTATTTTGTAGTCACGATAGTTTTTCGAACGGGGAGGATGAAGAAGTTAGAGGACAGAGTTGATTCGCGTGTTCTAAGATGGCTCGGGCACATGGTGAGGATGGATGAAGGGAGATTGGTGAAAAAGGTGTTGAAGTCAGAGGCGAGTGAACGTAGGCCTAGAGGGAGACCGAAGTTTGGGTGGATGGTGTGAAGCAGGCGTTATGAAGGAGAGACGTGAGTGTGGAGGTAGCGAGAGAGCGTGCACTGGATAGGCGTGAGTGGAGAATGATAGTGAGCGGATGAGTTTTGACGCTGCCCTGATGTGCTATCCCGCCCTAGGGGTGGGGGTCATCATGACGCAACAGGGGTAAGCCAGTCACGCTGTCGGGCCCTGCTGCCGACACTGACCTCGTACCGCACTCATGACCCGGAAGGTGTGTTGCGGGGTCCTCGGCCGGACCCTTTTGCGCAAAAGAGCGAATTTGAGTGAATAAGACTGTGAGGTACGCCTTGCCGTCGGCCACCCCCTTGATGGAGGATTTCGGCAAAGTATCTGTGTCTGTATACGTTAGTTTTCACGACATCAGATGTTCGTTGACCTCAAGAATATAAAATATGAAGTTGAATTTGCGCATCTTACATGTCGTCAAATTTACCTCACTCAATGGAGATTTCTTTATTGCGGCCTGCCAGTGATGGGTTCTATATACGCTATTATGAGTATAAACTATTTATTCTCCCGACCCCATTTGCTGCAGTTGTAATAGATTTCGATTTCGCAGGAGCTCTTTATTTTTTTATTTCTTTAGAATGTATGATCTGCAAGAAACACTTTTTTTTGGTCGCTTCTTTCCCCTTTAATTAGTGTTATTCTGTACATACAATAGTTCACAATTTGAAACGATTCAATTTTTTTACTACTTGACGATGTGTCTTTACTTCAGAAATCTGAAGATTGATCGCGAGGTGCTGCACAAGTTGATCATCCCCAAGTTCTTCCAGGAGAAAGATTCTGAGGTTGGTGCTGCTTCCACTTGTGGCCATGTGGTGCTATAGTTAGAAACGCGACGCAGTAATTTCTCTGTATTCAAGGCACATTAACGTATCTCCTCTGGTCTTGACAACTCTCTCCCAGTGTTTTATTCGCTAATTTTGTTGTTACATTTTCCTTTTATTTTGCTTGCTTATCTTATCGTTTCATTTTATGTTGCCTATTTTATCGTTTCATTTTTCTTAGATAGTTTATTCTAGCGTTTTATTTTCCATTATCATGCTTATTTTAAAGTTTTTTTCCTCTTCTATTTTGATTATTCAACCTTTTCATTACATTCTTTGTTTTTCCTTTATTGTTTTATTTACCATAAATGAATCAACTGTCAACAACTGTCCAGATTTCCAACCGTTGCAAAAAAAAAAGTTGTAATCAAAACATGATGTACAGTTTGTATGAGAAGAAGAAAGTATGAAGAACAATAAAATGACACACAGTTTGTGGGAATGGAAAAAGTGAATAATAATAACAATTATGTACAGCTTGTGGGATGCGTACAAAGACCTTGACACCGCGACCGATTTCAGTCCGCCAGGGTGCAGTGTGAACTTTTTATTTTTAGCCTGTCACTCCCCGCTGTTGCGCGTCCAGCTGTGACCCGCATGTCCTCGCATGTGGACTTACCGAAAAGTCGGATGGTGTTGTCTGTTGGCAGAGGGACAGGAGCGCGGTGCCAGTCACCCTCTACCCAACACTCCACTTTTGGAAAACCCATTTGTTCCCGTGCCAATTTATTAATGAGAACCCTATAGATAGCCTGTCAAGAGGCTATCAAGAGTGAGCCAACCTTGCCCCTGACGTGAACGGAGGGTCCAATGAGGCGAAGGAGCAAACCTTCCACAGGAGGGTCCAGCATCCCTTCCGGAGTAACTGAGACCAGGATCCCAACGGCCACCTCAATCGAAGACAGCCGGACCCATGACCGCATCGCGGGAATGACCAGAAGCGTGCACGAAATTAAGAATTTACTCGCGCAAGCGGCCGGTCTTGACGAGCAGGAGACCGAAGAATTCACCGCGGAATCCACCACAATGAACGAATCCAGGAACTAGCGAAGAAACGACGAAACAAGGAACCCGCAACCTTCGCATGTGCCTCCAAATCCACATCCCATGACATCCTAACGATTGTCTACCCCAAAAACACTCCAACCGAGTTCCAAGAAATGCAAGAAAGATGCAGTTCTCGCCATTTAATGAGCACTTGTTCAACAACTCCCCCCCCCCCCTCCTTAGGCACCTGTAAGGTTCACGGGCCACACGGAGTCACGGCCCAACCGAGGGGTGAACACCCTTATTTCCCTTCAGACTCTCCTCTTCTTCCACCATATACTATCTCTCCTTTTCTCCCCTATACTGATTTGCTTGACTTTTTATTTGCCTCATTTGCATCTTATGTTTGGTTCAAATTTCCTTATACTTGTCTCAGACTCCTTCTTAACAACTCTCGCGCGCACACACAGACACACACTCAAACATCCACATACCGGTTCTAACTATTCTCTTTTCGGGTGGCAAATAACAGCCAAGTTGCGCTCTTTCTTTCATGCAGCCTTTTTCTACGACTATTCCTGCTTCTTTCCATTCTTGCTGTTCTCATGCGTAAAATTCCCTACACCTAGTGTAAATCTCGTGCATGGGATCCCCGTTTTCTGTCTCATCTTCATCTTCCCCCTCAGCAGGTGTTGGAACGCGTAGCCCGCACCTTAAGGACTACTGCGGATCCTTGGGGCTCTGAAGCAGGGTATGTAGTCTGTTATTCCTCCTTACTGCCATCCGGGGAGTGCTGGGATCATATGGCCTCAGCACCTTAGGAGTTCCTGTACCTCCTGTGGCACACGTACATACCATAGACGTTCGCCGCGTAAAGGACTTTGACTTTGCGCTGTAGTAAACCTCAACTTGAACATTGACTAAAGAGGAAAAACAAAGACTAACTTGATGCAGCCCTGTTTGCTGGTTTGAAATTCGGCACCAGAAGGAAGATGACTCCAGCGCGCTAGAAAGCCTCGTCACTCTAATCTAATCAACAACGGTCCCAACTTTCCCGAACATAATTAAGATCACATTCGACGCCAAGGACAGACCGGATATTTGTCCAACTCTACGAGAAAATCTGGGCTTCATCCCTCACCGCCCATTCCTAAACATCGCCACCAGCGGTACCGAAAGCTTCGCCATTCAAGTAGATGCTAATCTTGTAAGCGACTAATTACATACAAGACCAGCCCAAAGTCCAACACAATCATGCCACATCCAACTTTCTCTAAGTTCAGGCTTGATTTGCATTGAGAATCTACCGGAGGAGTAAGCTGATGAGTTCATCCCCGGACTCGTTCAATACGCGACTGTGTGGACGAAACATAAAAAAAAAATGAAACGCCACCACAACCCTACTGCTAATATTCAACTGCCCTATCCCATAAAATATGTTGACATACCTTCTCTTGACACTAAAACCAATGCTGCACCCTTCGTAAGATGTCCGATGCGATGTTATAACAAGATGTTTACAAGGTCATAAAATCATAAAAAGTAGTAAAATCACAGGTCATAAAAAAGGTAATAAAATCAAGGAGAAGGTAATAAAATATATTTTTTCTTCCCATTGGCTATGTCTGCTACAACAGTTCAACAGTAACAAATATGGCTGCTTTTAATAGGGTGTCTAGCTTTAATGCCTTTTGTATCCGATCACATTAATTTCAAAAGATATTTGCTGAGGCATATTTTGGGGGCTAGGCGCCGCTTGTAAATCATAAAGTTAAATATTTAAATGCATTTGAATGTTTATTAAATAACATTTTCATAGGTCATGAAAAAATAAAAGTAATGCTCAAGAAAAGTAAAAAAGTCATGAAGTCTGATTGTAAGATCATTGTAGACACCTTTCATAAATGTCAGAAATACGGACACACGAGCAGAGATTGTCACTGTAAGCAGCGATGCTCACACTGCTCTAGAGACAACAGACGTGATAATGCCCAGTCGTGCCTATCCGAAGAATCCAACTGCTTTAACTGCAAAGTAAGTGGCCACCCCCGGAACGCAGACTGCTCCTAACATAAAAACTAAAGATAAATTCTTCAATTCCTGATAGACCCCAAGGTCGGGCGACGAGAGGATATTTTAGATGTTGGGTGATAATAATATAATTGATTAATTAAATGAAACCAGTTTGGCAATCCGATTAATAATTGAATAATGAGCAAGCAGGTAATTAATTACTGTATGAGCTCAAGTGAGCAAAAGGAATGCTAAGTTAGGCTTCCTTTATCAAGGCCTTATTCGTATTGACTCCAAATTGTTTAAGAAGGTAGGTGTATGATGCCGCACCAATAACATGAACAGGGAACAATAAAAGAGACAATGCAGTTTTCTGTGATAATATTCCCTTGACTTAACTTCAGGCTGTGCTGGGATAATATAGAAGGGGAAAGAAGAAGGATAGGTAGAGATAAAATAGGCTGCGGAAAATCTTGTTTCAATGGATCCAATTGGAGAAAATTCGGTCCCGGATCCAGACTTCAAATTTGGGACAATCTTGGTTCAATGGGTCCAATCTTGCCCGGAGGTGAAAGGCTTCTTCTGGTTGTCAGGAATGCCTATCTACGGTTTTAAACCTCGTTCTGAATGCTAGAACTTTTAGGGCAACTTGTGTCACCTTTTTATGCAGGAAATAAGTGACACGCTACCACACAC